>OVBB01002092.1:0-12271 GCA_900406415.1 Isatis lusitanica | reverse complement strand
TTTTAGAACGTCTCCTCTTTTCAATTCATCCTATACCAAAACACAAACTCAAATATATATATATACACCAGTCACCAGACAAGCCTTTTATTATTTCATATTTTCATATATGTAGTTATAGTTCTTTATTGGTTTTCATATTGTCTTATATATTGCTATTATATAGGCCACATTCATTATCAATTTGTTTTAGGATAGAAACTAGGCAAAGTGGTTCATATATAGTTTCATTTGTGATTATCTTGATTAAACTTTTCTTATGTGTAGGATATAAAATCACTCAAGCTAAGTCATTATCAATTATTTTTTGCGTTAGAAAAGTTGTGAACTTTCACCCTCGTAAATTTCTAAGTATAATAGTTTACATGCAGAAAAGTAGAGGAGAACTATTTACCTGAGAAGTTCCAAGGTCGTTGGCTAGGCGTAACACGATGGCAGAGCATCGGACGACATGTTGTTGGTGCCGGGACAAAGTCTCCAAGACCTGACTAGAGATTTGGTCGGAAAAGAGGCAGTAAAAGTGGGCTAATATGGTTGTGGCCGATGCTGAAATCCAAGCATTTCGCATGTATTCTTCAAGACTTGGTTTGTGTTTTCTTTTGTACCACTTTGCTTCAACTAGATATGCTTTACATAAATCTCCCCACTTATTAAGATAATTGAAAAGAATTATTAATTAGATTTTGTACTAAAAGCCGATAATTATACAAAAACGTATATCCTTACCGATGTCTTTAAGAAAGGGATCACATTAATATTTTTATCTTTGAGAATATCACGTCCAATGCTATTTGTTTCATTGTACAATACCAAATAACACAGCTTCATGTACTCGGGAAGTTCATCAAGCCGATTTACATCCCAACTGTAACACATATATATAGATAAATAATTTCTAAGGGACACGATGTGCATAGAACTTCAATTAAAATTCTCTGAGAGGCTTTAAAAAAAAATTATAATAGAAAAAGAGAAGAAGAGTTCGAGTACTTACTCTTCAACCATGTCAGTGAATTGTTGAAGTTCATCAAGAGTGCCATATACATCGTAAATGTCATCGATGGCTGTAATAAGAGCATTTATTTTAGTCATCATTCTTCGAACGTATCCAAATTGAGGCTCTTGGATTTGTCCAACCGTCCAAAAATAATTTTCCACAATTCTGTCTCTTGCAAAGTGGAGTTGATTACTCAAACCCGTCTCCCTCCACCATCTTCACAACACATATAGTAAACAGTGGAGAAAAGAAATATGCAGCTTATATTATCTTGTTGTAAGATAAATTTATTGTCTATAAATCAAATATTACCTTGAGAGGTACTGGAGTTCTTCTTGATGAACAGCTTGCACGATATTAAAATCGATTTTGGCCAATTGAATCAAGACATCATGTTTATCGTACCCATCTATGTACCTTCTTGTTTCTAGCCTTTTCATTCTCCAATGGTACGGCATCTCTAGTGCTTCGGCGGCCATCTTAAGGACATTTCTATTGTAAATATTTTGATCAGGATTGCTAACAAATTTTCTTAGTTGTTCGTTTGCATAAACCCTAATGACTTTATGTAATTTAGTATCCAATTTCGTCGCAAGATATGATGCTTCGTATACAGAGATGAGACCTCTTATATCACCACTCTCGAACGTACCATCTTCTATTTTGTTGATGAACACATCAAATATGCCTGAAAGACACGTATTATCTCTTTGTTATGCATGGAATTTAAAATAAAATATATATATTACGATTTCATTATGTGACGATCATGATGAATAATGATCATGGTACTAACCTTCTGAGACATCGAAACCATGTTCTCTAAGGAGTCGAAATCCGAGTGCGGTGNAGTATCCAATTTCGTCGCAAGATATGATGCTTCGTATACAGAGATGAGACCTTTTATATCACCACTCTCGAACGTACCATCTTCTATTTTGCTGATGAACACATCAAATATGCCTGAAAGACACGTATTATCTCTTTGTTATGCATGTAATCTAAAAAAAATATATATATATATATATATTTCGATTTCACTATATATGACGATCATGATGAATAATGATCATGGTACTAACCTTCTGAGACATTGAAACCATGTTCTCTAAGGAGTCGAAATTCGAGTGCGGTTGCATGTAAATCCTCTTTGTCACATTCTCTTACAGTATTACGACAAAGATCCGTTAAAATGTTGTCAATATTAGGCTCAAAATGATACGAGACCCCAAGTTTCTGTAATTTGTCGATTAGCTCTAGTTTNTATCACCACTCTCGAACGTACCATCTTCTATTTTGCTGATGAACACATCAAAAATGCCTGAAAGAAACGTATTATCTCTTTTTTATGCATGGAATCTAAAATATATATATTACGATTTCATTATATGACGATCATGATGAATAATGATCATGGTACTAACCTTCTGAGACACTGAAACCATGTTCTCTAAGGAGTCGAAATTCGAGTGCGGTGGCATGTAAATCCTCTTTGTCACGTTCTCTTACAGTATTACGACAAAGATCCGTTAAAATGTTGTCAATATTACTCTCAAAATGATATGAGACCCCAAGTTTCTGTAATTTGTCGATTAGCTCCAATTGCTCAAGACGAGTCATCGTCTCATCAAGCATCTTCCTCACCTTTCCCTTTAGAAAATCTCTCTCTCTCACACTATTTTCTCTCTGTGTGGGTCGCATTACAATGTTAGCAAATATATTTTTATTGTTAAGTAGCAGTGTAGCACTGATAATATTTGTTTCAAAAGCACTAAATAATATATATATATATATACGCAGAAATATATACGTACCGCATATATATTCTGGAGCGAAAGAAGGAACTCGTGGTCCCAACGAGAAGGCTGATAGTTTGCTGAGCCTCGAAGAGTGTCAACGGTAGCAGTAACCGCTTTGGTCCTCATCGGTGTCCATGCCAAACGCTGAGGAGTTCGAGGAGTGCGTGAAAGAGCGTTATGATAAATATGAGTTGAACCAGTACATAAAGTAGCCATTCGAAATATATATTATTGTGGCTGATAATTTGCTGAGCACATGTACTCGACCCAGAGTTATATAGGTAGGGCTACACTTCATGTGTAGTAAATATTCGCTGGTGGTATTTGTGGAGGATGTTTAGTATATAAGAAATTTTAGAATCTATTTTAGAATTTGCAAATAATCAACCTCTTAGTACTTTTTAGTCCATATAATATTTTTCTACATCTCAGAAAATTCTATATAGAATATATATTTTTCTTTCTTTCTATATATATATTATACTCTCATATCAGCTCGGTGGATCAATCACCATTTTTCAAGAACTTTAAGATTGGAATCACCCTTTGTGCTCCGCTCCATCAAAGGGAGAGGGGGCCATGTTAGTGTATAAGAGATATAGTAACTTTTTTTATAATTATGATACGTATACTCTTCATCTCTTGTAAATATCAATTATCAATATAAGTTCCTTTCTTGTAACTCTATAAATAACTTCGTGTATTCATCAAGAAAGATAAGCTAATCCATAAAACAAATCGGAGGGATTGTTAGTCTTGATGGGACTGTGCAATTATTATTAATACTAGGGTTTGAGTTTAATTGAAGACAAACGCTTAGAGAAGAAGTTCAGACGAAATTTTCGTCCACTTTTTAAAGAGAGAATTGATTTTTTTTCCATGTATTGACGTAATATTTAAAAATGTGCGCTTCTTATCTTTCTAATAAAGCGTATTTTGAGCCTCAGAGCTGGGCATTCGGTTTCTTCGGCTTTTTCGGTTTTCAGTTTTTTTTTGTTCTGAAAAATGTCACTCAAATTAACCGAATTATGTCTCGGTTCGGTTCGATTCAGAAAGCGGTTTATTTGGTTCAGTTTTGAATATAATTATGCATTCTGAATTAAACCAAAATCATTTATATTTCGGGTGTTTTTTTTGTTATTTTAGCGAAAAAGAAAACAAAAGTATTCGGTTATCTTTTAAAAATCTGTTTATTCGATTAATTTCGGTTTATCGATTAATTTCAGTTTTATTTTTGATTTATCAGTTAATTTTGGTTTTATTTTGGTTTTAGTTTTTGGTTTTTCGGTTATTGTTGGTTAACCGTTCGGTTATGGCTTGCCAAACCGATCCCATAACCGATTGAATTTCAAAATCTTGTTCAACAGTCCATAAACACAAATGTTAATTGAAACCGAAAACCAAAATTTGGTTTCGGTCGGTTCTGTTTATTTCAGTTTGGGCCGAATGCCCAGACCTAGTTATCTGCGCAAAGGATGGTTAGCCTGTAAAGAAACGTGTGATATTCGTGTTATTGCATGTCCCATCACACTGTCATGTTTGCCACTAAAACATGGCCCCCCAGCCAGAAGTAGCAAGAAAAACATATCTCCATTCCAAGATATTGATCCGAATATGAATACAACTCCATCTACACAAACGAAAACATTTTTATCAACATATCAACTGTATATTTCGATGCACTTTTTCTAATAAAACTTTCTCTAATGCAGATTACTCTTTCATCTTACAAAATCTTACATGAATTTGCTTCTCCTTAGAATGATATATATACATGATTTTTACCAAAAAATAATAAGCTCTAATCAGGATTATTAGTCCATCCGAATTTGGCATCTAAAACAAATCCCATCTATAAATTTTTTTTTCTTTTAAAAGTCACCAAAAAGATTCAAACTCTGCACTTTTGGATCATTTATGTTAGTTTCAGCTATTACACGCCAATCAATTTTCCTAACATATTGTGGCGCCTAAAGCTTGGGTTTTATGAGCTTTAGCCCAATACCAGCTCTGACAATGTTTATCACTGTAGAACTGAACTCCATCTTGATCAGCATTCAATTATGACACGAATCTTTTAACCATATTACTTCTTTGGCAGCTTCTCACAAAGTCAAATACTCAAAATCCATAGTTGACATTGCAACAACGTATTACAACATCGATCTCTAATAGAAATGACCTCCTGCAAGAGAAAAAACGTGTCATGCAGTAGATCTTACATTTTTCAGATCACATGTATAACTAGAGTTCATATACCCCATAACGAAAGGCGCGCGGACCCACTAAGAGAAATATGACACCCCTTAAATCTTTAAGGGAATCTTCTTTTTTTTTGTGTAAAAACAGTAAGTGATCTGTAGCAGCTTTGGTAAAAACTATGTATTGAACCCCAATAATTAGGTTCAAGTCCTACTTTCACCCATGACAGAGCCGTACTATTGACCTCAAAAGATAAACCCATAATCAGTTAATACCTGAGAATCTATTCTAATGCATATTCATGCGTTCTCTCCCAAAATCAGACATGTACTTTCTTACACCCAAATTCTCCGCAACGAACGACTTCCTATTTTATATTCATTAGTTGAAAGCATATATCCTCGATTATTGGAAGTATTATACCTTGAGAGACATGTTCTACAAAAAATCGTTCTAAACATTCATTGAAATGTTTTCTAAGACCATTTCCAAATGGGAAGTTCTACATCAAATTCTAAATTCAAAATATAATAAAAGAAAAGTATGAGAGAGACGAGATATAGGTTTTAAAATAAGAGATTTTAAATCATCTCTAACAATGGAGTTCTTAAATTTTAAGAAAAATTCTGAAAATATACTAACAAAATAAGTAGTAATTTAAAATGGATATGAGTTCTGAACTCCACAAAAGTCTTTTAAACTAGAGTTTTTAGAATTCTCTCTCCATTTTTAGAACCTTTATGTTTAATATTATTTCATTTGTTCAGAACCCTATTTTTAGAATTCTATAATCACACCATTGGAGATGTTTTTAGAACTCTCTTACTGGGAACCTTTCATTAGGTCAAATTATGATTGATTTAGATTCTTTGTTTTATCTAAATTTTAATTATATAACGAAATTATGTTTGAAAATGATTATTTATATTATTCAAAGACCTTCCAATGCTCTAATAAGTGGATTGGGCCCAGCACTGTTTATCTGTAAAAAACGATGTGTGGTTAGCCTCTAAAGATGTGTGCGATTCTCGTGCTATTGCATGTCCCATTATTTGCCACAAAACATGGTCCTCCACCTATCAAATGAAAATCATGTTCCCATTTCAAGTTTCTGATCAGAACTAAATTCAAATAAAATATCTTTCTCTGTTCCAAAAAAATAAAATCTTTTTCTAGACACCAATGGTCATATCGGATCATCTGCATTGTTTTTTTTTTTAATTTCAAGGATGGGTTTGGGCAGAGGCCTTAATCTCACCATTGGTCGACCAAAACTAGCATTTGTTGATATTATATGGCGTAAAACATCTCTCCCACCGTTAATCGAATTAAGAGCACAACAGGACCAATTCATGCGCTTAAAGCCTTAAACCACTAGCCCACCACATCTGATGGTGAACATTTGCATTATTTGTGCTCCGAGAACCAACTTGTTCAAAACTAGCTATCAAAGCATCTTTATTGTTATAAGATTTTCATGTAGGTTTCTTATAACAAATATAAAAACGGAAAAATTAATATAAAAACGGAAAAAATAAAAAAACAAAAAAAAAAGGATTTTCAAGTTAAAATTTTGAAAAAATCCTGAAAACCCTATATGAGAACTAAAATTTACAGATTTATTCTATTTTGTTCTTAAATTAATTTTTAATTATGCTATGAGACAATCCCCACTAAAATGGATTTGATTTTTAACCTTTGTAAATTTTAAAATTTTAGTTTTGATTTTTTAAAATTTTAGGAGAAAATATGCGCTAAGATGCAAAGTTTGTTCAGTTTGTGTTAGGCCGTTTGTGTTATAAATGATATGGTTACATAAATTTATCTTGATTATTAATCTCTTCGTACGTTTTAATAAATATTTCTATTTATTTTTACTAGGTGAGTGTCCGTGTTACGCGCAGGTTTTATTTTATTTTAGAAACATTTTTTGGTTCAACTATGTTTTATGCTTTTTATTTAATATAATTCATTCTAGTGTTCTTCGTCTTACATCATTTTTTTCGTTATGTTTAAAAAACCGAAGGCGTCCATAATATCTTCTGGGTCCGGATACAATGGATCGAAATCCAGCTGTTTGGAGGCGTGATTGGTCTTCTCTTCTAGATTTCTTTTTGAATTCAACTTCTCCTGGTATGTTGTCTCCTCTTTCATTTGATCTTTATACAACAATTTTTTATGTAACGGAGCAGCGAATTGGGAATTCCTTTCTTTGAACGCCATGATCCTAATGTTCTTCGTCTCGGTTTAGCGAGCGTTCTGGAATTTACAGTCGACGACAATCTTTATTGAAGAATTCAGTCTTTTTCCGTAATTCTATTCATGGCGTTTAATTTGGAGTTTTCTTTCCCATCGCAATAATCTAATTATATACATTTGACAAGAGATACAAATCATAATTACTTCCTTTAAAGGCTGCAAATTTGGGTTCATTTTCTTCATTAAATATGCTTTTTGGACACGTGGCACTCTCTCCCGTGCTGACGTGGCAAGCAGAAGGAGAGAGTTTGACATCTTTTATATATTAGATTATAATTCTATCTTTTATATATCATTTTCTAAATATTTACTTTTTCCTTTTATTCTCTTTATTTATCTCATTACAGATATTTATATCATTCTTTACTTCAGTTTACTATGTTCATTTTTCCACATATATGTCATTTAATTTTATTCATTTTTCTTGTTCTAAATTTTGTTTAATTTTTGGCTTATGTTTTCAATTTCTATATTTTCACTTTCTTAAAGATTGGTTTTCTCATTGATTATTTATTGTGATAATCGAATATTTTTGTATCCTACACTTTTATAGTTCGTGATGTAATTATCGCAAAAACATGAAAATTATTTTAAATTTTATATTATATAGTATTTATATGGTTATATTCAATGGATATGGTTTAAATTAAATAATTTATCATGGAGACATGTTAAATTAAAAAATTTACCAATTTTTAAGCATGTAAGCAGATTTATTATAGAGTCAGCCCAAAAAGAATTTTATTTTTCAGAAGAGTAATTTAAGAAATATAGTATCATACGTTTTATAAATACAAACTAAAACTTAGCTTAAAAATATGATTATATGCTTTCCGCTAAAATTCGATTTTATCATTGTTTTTACCAAAATTTTATTTTTCAAATTGTCCACTATCTGAAATTCCAAATATTTTTTTGACAAAACAAGATTCCTTAATTTCCCCAATAAACAACATTGCTGGACTATTAATTTGTATTGTCTATTATGTCCTCCACAAACCAACTTATTGAACTTAGCCACAAACCTGGCCGGCCCAGTAAAGGCCCGCCAAATGCTTGCCCGCTCAAGCACATATCATTATAACCCACTGGAATCCTTCCCATTAACCATGTGAGCACAAATGATAAGGAATGTCATCTTGTGAAAATGAATAGGAAGATTTCCAGAGTGTTTATCAGCTTTTTAACAAGTTCTCGATCTCGTGTATCTCGTGTTCTGCAAATATTCGGGCCGATATTCTTGAAAAAAGAGCAAAACACCGCAAGGCACTTTTCTCTTTTGTTGACCAATTTGTCCTGCAATCGTTAGGACAATATATCCTGATCTATTTGCTTCAGTTTAGTTTGTTTAGGTTCGATATCATTTGTTGACCAAAAAAACCATGTTTGCAGTCCCACAAGTCATTGAAAATAAAAATTCAAATTTTATTTTCTAAATGATACAAACCAAAACCAAATAAATTGACTTGTACAATCATACTATAAATAAAAATTTGTATCTTATTATCTTCTAAAAAAATCATGTAATTTATAGCGACACAAAACCTTTAAAAAATCATATTTATCCTAATAAAATAAAAAATAAATTAGCAAAGAAAATATTTATCCAAAAACAAAAATATGAAATATATCAAACATACAAAGAATAGCATTTGTTAAAATAAATAACACTTTAATATCAAAAAAAAAAAACAAAACTAGCAAAAAGCATTAATAAATAAAATTAATTCAAAATTTGGTGTAGAAAGAACCTCTTATTTCTAAAGTATTTATGAGTAAATCTTAACTGTTATATGATTAAAAATGAAACATATTACCAATCAACATACTATACTATGTCTACTATATTTTTTGCAATCATTTGAAAACTACAGAAGCAACTATCAACTTTTTAAGTACATGGTTTTAAAAATTTCTATGTAAGGCTAAAGAAACAAATATTATATATCTTACCGAAAAATATTAAATACCTTTTTTAAGAAATTACAATGCATTATAAAATAAAATTATACCAACCAGCTCAGTACTACACATCAAAATGAATTATGTCAAGTAGAAGATTATATCTTAATCTTACAGACTCTTTATACTCTTATCATAATATATAAATGTTACTTAAGGTTAATTAAAATTCATCAAATGTTTATTATTTTCTATTATTTTAATAAAATTACTTAGCATTAGTTAAAGTTTATCATAAGATTACTTCTTTTTTGAAGTCTTTTAGGCTCAGACGTATACAAAATAAATATATAACAACCATATATTTTCATGAGTCCTTACTAAATATAAAGCAATACTAAACACTATATCGACAATTTTTTTATAATGTTATTCAAATAAAAAGATAGGTAGGAAAAAAAAACAAAAACATCCATTACAGGTTATTGACATTTTATATGAACGAAAAAATTCTAAGTAATTTGAAAACATTACACAAATAATATTCTACTTGCAAGATGTAAAGTCAGAACATTTATTAAATTATTACTGATGTTTGGAATCAGTACACAAACAACATATGAGTAATAGTTTCTAAATTTTCACTTATGGAAGGGTTATGAATCAAACGAAAATTGCAAAACATGAAAAGACTATTTAATCATAACATGGAAATTTACCTCAAAAAAAGAAATCAAAACATGGAAAAACCATTTATAAGTTAAAAACAAGGGGCAGTTGGTACAATGAGTCATTTTAAAACTTTAATTGTCAAAATGACCATCTTCTTTGTATTTGGGCGTCTTCATTTTCAAAGCACGGAATTATTTTTGTAATTAAAGTTTCAAAATGACCTATGTACCACAATTTTTTTTCTAAAAACATTGAGAAATTACGTGAAGATTACATATTATCCTAAAAATATATAGAAAAGCATCTAATATCAAAATGCATATAAAGTTAATCTAAAGGATAAAAACCAAAAGAAATATATGCTAAAATTTGTGGAAAACTTTATCAACAAACAAAAAGCTGTTTAACATGATCATTGTAGTTTTCAAACAAAGTTAAATGCAACAATTCATTGTTCCCGATAATTCGATCCTCTTCTTCCGTTATCTAAAATATATTTGGATGATGATCATTCATTATATTAGTTAACTAAACGATCAGGCTTTAGAAGCACTGTTGATCCAAGGAATCTTTCCTTTTTCCCGGTAGGATACAACAGATTCCTTGTATATTCGCAAACTTTCTCTTACCATGTGGTTTGCTTATCAGCGCAAAGGACCATTAGCCTCAAAAGTTTTGTGTGATGTTCGTGCAATTGCATGTCGTATCATACTGTCATGTTCGTCAGCAAAACATGGTCCCTCACAAGTCGCATGTAAATCAAATAAAATATTATTCTTTGTTAGCCAATATAATGGTCACCCTTGTATTATTTGTATTTTCTGTTCTCCACCAAATAACTAATAAACTTATTCAAATTATTTTATGTTCTCCACCAATAAACTTGTTGAAAGTTATTTGTACGTCTCTTACCCTTGGCTGGATTATTCGAATTCCAAAAAATTCATTTTTAATGATTTGTTTTTAGTGCTATGAAGCCTTCTAACCACACAACAACAACAACAAAAAATCTTATGAAGCCTGCCCTTACTTATCTTAAAAAATATAATATTGAATGTATTTTTTAGTGCTATGAAGCCTTCTAACCACACAACAACAACAAATAATCTTATGAAGCCTGCCCTTAGTTATCTTAAAACATATAATATTGAATGTTGTTACAAGTCAATCAAGAGGAATGGGGTTAAAGAGTAAGGACATGACACGATCAACGATTTTGGCTTCCTCTGGAGAGCCATGGCCATCACCATATTGATACATGCATTGCGACATGCGTGCCAAATTCATTACTGATTCCACAAAACCTCGAGGGGTTAGCGTAGAGCTACTTTCCATTTTCTCGTAGTTCATTTCATCCCACATGTCGTTGATCATCTCTCGCATGTGCACACGTGCTTTCTCTTCCGAAGCTCCTGTCTCATTCATGTAACACTGGATCGATTTGAGGACGTCTCCTCTCCCCAATTCATCCTGTATACACACATATACATATATTCGCTAGTTACATGCATATCTACAGTTTCAGTTCGCTTTTTAAATTTTTTTCCTGTTTTATTTTACCTTTTTACGACTGTTTGTTCATCTATTTATCCAAATTAAACCGATCGAGAATGTGGTTCGTGTCCAACCAGGCGCCTCCAATTAATAATTTTACCAGTCAAGCTATAATTTAACAAACTTGAAAGAAATTGTTTACCGGCGAGGTTACAAGGTCATTGGCTAGACGGAACACAGAGGCAGAGCAACGGACAACGTTTTGTTGGTGTTGGGTTAAACTCTCCAAGACTTGAACAGAGATTTGGTCCGAGAATACGCAGTAGAAGTGAACAAATATCGTTGGGGCCGAGACTGAAATCCAAGCATTTTGCATGTACTCTTCCAGATTTGGTTTGTGCCCTTTTTTGTACCAGATTGCTTCTACTAAATATGCTTTGCATACATCTGCCCACTAAAATTTACGATAACTATGAAAAAGAAAATATTATCTTACAATATTTGTAAGAACTTCAGTGATTTAAAATATGATTATTTTGCGAGAATGTGGTTGCTTTGTTTTACTTTTACTATATAAAAAAAGAAAAAAATCAAGAAAATATGTAATAACCTAAAAATTAATCATAAGAAAATACAATTACGTAGAAGTATGTACACTAATATATAATAGAATGCATTAACAATGCAATACTGTAACTATAACTCAACCATTTAAAACTAGTATCCAATCCATGATATATATATATAGTATCCAATCCATGATATACATATATATATATATATATATTGTTATTCGAAAATATCCTACAAAAATTGTTTTCTTAATGTAATAAAAATTTTGAACAAACTATCCAAAACACAAGATAATATTTTTTTGTGGACATAAGATGATTGCTTATACTTACAGACTTTCTGAGGAAAGGAATCACGTTGATATTTTGATTTC
>OVBB01002090.1:0-12282 GCA_900406415.1 Isatis lusitanica | reverse complement strand
CCTTTGGTATATATTCAGATATTTTTCCCCTTTTTTGCATTAGAAAAAAAAATAGAAAAGATAAAAATACGACCAAAATAAAATTCATTAGTTGACAGAAAAAATAGATTCACGATATGAAAAAAAAAATTATATTATTATTTTTTATTAAAATCTATTTAATATCACTTAATTAATTTGATTTGAATATAATAATAGTTATAATAAATGTTGAATAAAACAAAATAACATTGATAGTGACTATATGAACTATCGTCGACGGCGATAAAACGATAGAACTCATTTCCATCGATAATACTGCTTCAAAATTTAGCATTTATTTTGTCAATGATGTGAAAAATACACACGCAATTATATATATAATATATATATATATATATATGTGTGTGTGCAGACAAACTTTATTATATATTCATTTCTTTTTTTTGCAAAAGAATACAAAATTAGGCTTAAATGGAAAAAAAAAACGAAATAACATTTCACATTAATATACAAAATTTCTTATGCTACTATTTTTAATTAATCAAAAATTTTTAATATCAATTAATACGATCTAATTCGAATTAATAATAATTATAATAAATATCAAAGTTCTCTAAACTATGCCACGAAATTAGCTGCAGAATTTGAATCTGTTAAAGTTGAAAGGCGCACAAATGATCCCCCAGAAAATTTTGAACAAGGGCTACGCTACAGTTAACACGAGTGTAACCAGAAACTCAGGGAACATATCTTCCAAGATTCTCGAGTTTTTGTCGAGTTTCATCACAAGTTGATCTTTATTTGGATTTTTCTTTGAGTTGTAAGATATATCGTGGGTGATCAGTATTTCAAGGTTTGATTTCTTACGAAAGTAGATAAATCCATGGAGTGATAAATTTGAATTGTAAGTATATATTGTATTGATTTATATGAATTACGAAATGATAAACATGATTATTGTTAATGATTTATAGTTTTTAGTAGAAGGATATGGATTTATTCAAATCATTGCAATTGAATAGTGTCACGTAATTTTGGATTCCGTTATGGGTTTTTTTTTGTTCATTTGTTTGGTTTGTACAAATCCAAAAGAAAAAGTAAAATATCAAACAAGGGAAAACAACTCAGAAGAACATACATCCCCAATCACATAGTACACCCAAAAACCAGCAAAAAGACACAAGGAAAAATCTAATGTTGTACATTAGATTCTGTGCACTAAAAATGCATTAAATAAACACATAAACCAAAACCATATTCTATATGTTGGGCTATTGTTTTGGTAAAAAATCATATAAGTTTTTCTCAACATGAAATTGTCACATTCAAATCAAGTCATGGAGTTATCTATATAGCATGTGGTGAACAACGTGGCTTACAATGAAAAAGAATGGAATCGAAAATGTAATGAGAGCTTTAGCTTATGTAACTAGTGAAGAAACATGCAGTTCAAGTCATTGTTCACCAAAAACATTTGACAACCCAATAGTGATTTCATCGCGCATATATAAACCATCAACCCTAACACCCAATAATGACATTTCTCATTTTTCTTGCTTCTTCTACTTCTTCGTTTCTCATACTTTTTACTGACTCTTCTACATCTTATGCGCAACGACTGAGAATCAGAAGAATGATGTTGCAATGGATCTCTCCAATTCAACTCCTACTGTTAAGGTATGCTAGATCATTAGATCGGACCATTAGCTAGGTGAATCTAGTGCTTTAGTGAACACTTGTTTCAGATCCTTCCGACTTGCTATGACTCTTGAACAGTTAATTCGTATATACTGAAGTTGATTTTGTTTTCTATTAGCCGACTCAAGTCAAGGAATGTTTGAAGAAGGCAAAACTCAGGTGTTACTTTTGATCTAGTTTGAATTACTACTAGCTTGTTCTTCAACTTTTTATGAGCCGTTTTGTTGTCTCGTTCCTTTGTTTCTCAGAAATTTACATGCAGGCACACATTCATACCATGTAAGTATTCATAATAAGTTATTATTTATAAAATTACATCATATTTTTTTATAGAGATCCATTATAAAACCGTAGATGAGTTCGAATATCTCGAAAACGTTAATGATGATAAGCTTAAAGCAATTGTGACACAACCACCGGTGGTTGGTATATTGCACAATGTTGGTTTGGGCTTTGATGAGAACAAACCAATAAGTATCATCAATAAACATCCTTATACAATTTATTATTATTACTATTTTGCATATAAGTCAACCCTCTCGTGTTTGTAGAAAATCTACAGACCACCGATTGGACTGGTTGATATTAATTTTCACCAAGTGCTTATTGTTGGATATGGAATTGATGCTTATGGTTAACCATACTAAATTATCCTGAATTCTTAGGTGTTAATATTTAGACAAACACTAACATATGTTTACATTTGCA
Organism: Isatis lusitanica; assembly: GCA_900406415.1. Lineage (NCBI taxonomy): Eukaryota > Viridiplantae > Streptophyta > Magnoliopsida > Brassicales > Brassicaceae > Isatis > Isatis lusitanica. The sequence continues at coordinate 9,894 of OVBB01002090.1, read as the reverse complement.
CAGAGTATGTACAAAGATAAAGACAAGTGAAAAAAGATAGAAGAATACCTTCCTCCTCCATGAATTACCAAGAGAGCCAAAACTGAAGGTAGTTTATTTAATCAAATTTATTTTAAAAAGTTCGGAATGAAAAAAGAAAATATAATATGATTTGTGATTTAGCTCACGAAAGAAAAATGTAATAGTACATCTCAACATAAAAAGTGATTCAATCATATCATGAAAGAGTAATCACAGTAGATAATAATGAACTAGACAATCCTCCAAATGAATACATGAGTTTGGCTATTCACAATTTCTTAAAGATATGTTTTTCAGGTTTTATAAATGATAGTTTAAAAATCATTTCTTTTTTTTGTCAAACTTTTACTTGCATTAACTTAAGAATATTTTACTTCCAATTGGAAATAATACAACCAGCCATACAAAACCAAACAGAGATATGTATCAACCAACAGGCTGGTGAAGCACAAGACAAAACAAATACAACAATGATAAAGAGATAAACAGGAGATAAAAAGCTCAACAGATGATAGATGGTATAATGCTAATAGATTTATTCTAAATAGAGAATAAAATATTGGGATTAGAAAACAGTGGAATGTATTGATCAAAGATTATAAGATATACTAGTATTTTATAATCAAAATTTACAATTTAATTGTAGTATCCTAATTCGTAAATTCTGTAACTTATATCACAAAATTTTAAAATCTAGAAGAGATTACAATACATAATTACATGTTATAGGAGTGATATGACACCCATTATCAGCAACAAAGAGTTGTTGAAATTCCAATTGTATCGATCTTTAATTTACACGTGGTTAAAGTTGAGCAATGATTTTCTTTTGATCTTTACCCTCTTGGTGCCAGGTCTATTAGCCTCATTCATTTTAGACTATTACAAAATAAGATCCATCTTCAGCCACTAGAGTAAATGCATATGGTGTCTTGTTTCTATGTCTTTTTTTTTTAAGTAGTACAAAATCTTTTATGTTAAACTTCATTAACAAAATTAACTACTAACAATAATAAAAAAAATAGTATATGTAACCTTCTTATAATTACATGATATTTTTCCTAATATATGGGTTTTTTCCAGTTCTTAATCAAATACTTATAAGCATACATATTAATTATTAGCTTGAAGCGTTCTTTATATTTTGGAACCATCCATGTCACTCATACCTATTTTGTGAATTGATTATCTGATCTGGCTATGATCTTGAAAACATAGCCATGAAAGCATTTCATTGGCTAACATTAATTATTGATTCATCTTTAGGGATTTTGGGTTAAGTTAAACTTCAACATTTTTATCTAACAGTTTCTTTAGCATTTATTAAGAAAGTTAAACGTGAAGTTAAAGTTAGTTAAAGTTGGGACCAATATGCTATAGTCATACAAAAACTTCAGATTTATTTGGTTAATAATGCCTCTAACAAAAATAGATTTTGCATTCATCACTAGAAAAAAAAAACATTTTTTAAGATGGATAATTCTTTTTTTTTTTTTGTACTAATAAAATGCTTAGAAATCATTGTAAAACAATGTTTAGAAAAAACACTTCTATTATCCTTTCCTTTCAATAAGTTATAGCTTCATGCCTTCATTCTCTCTTTCCTCTTTGCCACTAGTTTCTTTTAGTTTTTTTTTTCTTCCATTCATAGATATCAAAAATTTATTCAATAAAATGATTTTCTCAAGTGTTATTACTACATTCATTTCTACAAAAAAATAACATAATTTTTCAAATACTAAAACAGAGTATCAAATTAATTGTTACATAGATAACCCTCAATATATTAATTGCGAAGACATTTAGCCACATGTCTGAAAGAGATTAAATTGAGGAAAAACAATCAATCAAAATCTTTCTTTTGTACATGTCATTAAAAATAGATGCTTGATGGGCTTCTATTTACAAAATTCAATCTAATATAGCCAAAATGAAGGGGAATATCAAATGATTTTTTTTTTACAAATAAAGAGATATTAGATTAACTATCATTTGTAAAATGTATAAAATCTCAAGACTTTTTATAATTATATTTTTTTAAATTACAACCCATTTATATATACTGAATTTTTTTTTTCTAATTCGTTTTGGGTTAAATTTAATGGGCTTTATTTGTTTTAGGTCTATATTTTGGTGAAAATTAAACATATGTCAATTTAATTCTAAAAAAGAAATATAAATATTTCATATTTAAAAATAGTTATTCAACTATACCGAATTTCTTTAATTATATTTTAGAAAGTTATTTTTTTAAAGTATTAAAGAGAAAAACATATAATGAACCAATATAAAACTATTTATAACTTTTAACATGCTAAAACAAACACAAAATATAATACACACATAATACAATTATTCAAACACCAATCAACACAATATATAATCTCACATAATACAATTCTTCTAACATAAACAAAAAAAAAATCATATAACAAACAACTACATATAATATATTAGAATAATTTTTTTTGACTAATATGATATTATGATAAAAGTTTATATATTAATCAACTATATACAAAATATTACACTCGCACATGGTGCAGACTATCATCTAGTTTCATCTATAGAAATCTATATTTTTGGCAAGATAATTTAAATATGGTAATAACACATATATGTTTTCATGAATACAAATCATATGTATTACCATTACTGAAAAAAAATTAAAATAATATAATTAAATTATGAAAATTCTCACATTAACTTAGGATAGAAAAGATAGCAAAATTTTGAATAGATATTTATAATTCTTTGTTAAAATTGATTGTAAGTGTATCTCACCAAATATAAAACCGAAACAGTACTTTTTCAAAATCAAAATTTATTAGAGAAAATTAAATATTTTAAATTACAATTATATATTATTTGGTGTAAAGAAAAAATTAACTGATCTTTTAAATTGTTGAGTTTATTCGGATATAATCGCGATAAAATCCATTAGATTAATAAATAAATTACATTTTATCAATTTAATGTATTTTTACTACAAGCCTAAAACAAACAAATATAAAATTTATTCAAAATGCATACTTAATTTTTACTAAAATTTAACTATACTTGAATAGAATTAGATGAAATATTTGTTAAACTAAATAGAAATGAACTAAAGTACAATTGATTACTTTTATGTACGTTTTTAAACTGATGAAACTGGAATAAAAAAAAAACTAATACATAAAATTTATTCCAAATTTTTAATTTTAATTAAAAATATATAAATAGTATTATTATCTAAAATGCAAAACAAATCTCCTATTTATATAAGAAAATGAGAGGCAAATGTAGTTGTTGATTATTTTTAAGATATTATATAAATATAATTAATAATACGTAGAACTAATTGTTTTAAAGAAGTCTGTAAAACGATAAAATGTGATGAAGATATATTCAACATGTATCTTAACACCAAATTCTTGAATCCTTTTTATTAAACTGATTTATATATTGTACATTAATTTGAACCATACACATAGTAATTAATACTTGAATCTTTTATCTTTAAGGGAAAATTATTCGAGGAAAAATAGATATAATAATTACGTTGACTGCAAAGTGCAAATACAAAATGAATTAAACCATTTCGCCGATTAATCTAGTGATAGCCGAATAAGTCCAGCAGCAACCATTCACAACGTCGATCATTATGATGAAAATGTAAACTCCAATCTAAAACATCAAAAGTATTTCCAATGTCAATAAACTGTCGTGTAAAACTGAAATTACCTTACCATTGACAGAAACGAGAATCACTCTCAAAAACTTTTAAAAATGAAAAGAATTCTTGTTTCTCAAATGTGGTTACAAGAATCGGTTTAAATGAAATACTTGTGGTAGAAAATAAATAAATTAATTTTCTTGAAAATATAAAATACATTTCGTAAGCAATGACCATGACATAAATTTAAATAAACTAAATTAATTAGACTTGAATAACTTTTGGGCTCCAGTGACTCTTGTACTCCAATTTTCGTCACTCTATTTGGGCAGTAATAAAGTGATTATTTTGAACTCTTCTTGGACTTTCAATAGCTTCGAAATGGGCAGAACTTTATAGTTAACATTATAGCTGACTTTTTGAATGCTCATCATGTTCAAAACTTCACAAAAGATCCCGATTTTTTTTTCATTTGTTCTAGCGGATTGTGTAATGTCTCCTTTTTATGGTTGTTGTTGCTTTCTATAATCATATCACAAGTTAAAGACCTATATAGAAAAATATTGCATATTTGTTTTGCAAAATATTGGTATCGGACCCATGACGTACGAGTTTCATAGATACATGCACAAGCTGAGTGAGTTAAATAACTATATGGTTTTCTGCAAATAAACCCTTCACCTCACTCGTTTTTGCAACTTAACCCATTACCTTTGGAAAATGCAAATCAATCCCACACCTCGCAGTCAAACCGCAATATAACCCTCGTCCGTGTATTATTGCAATGTAACCTCAATATATTGATTTTGCAACCCGATATAGCTGTGTATTTATCTTCAAAACTCTTTGGAAAACAAAGAAACACAAAATGGAGTTTCAAACCGTTGACCTCTTAGATAAATCCATTTGGAAAAATACCACTTTGCTACAACCGTTTTTCTTCTAATAACACACATACATATATATATAACAAAACAAAAAACTTTTAAAATTAAGATAATTAAAAATCTTTCGAAAATAATAATAATATGATGTAAAAATCTTTCATATTATTATTTTTGAAATATTTTTAATTATCTTGTTCTTAAAAGATATTTCGTTTTTTTCTTGTTTATATATATATATATATATATATATGTATGTGTTATTACAAGAAAAATGGTTGTAGCAAAGTGGTATTTGTGCAAATGGATTTGCCTAAGAGGTTGCCGGTTCAAAACTTCATTTTGTGTTTCTTTGTTCTTTAAATATTCAAACGACGTAGTTTTAGAGATAAGGATTGAAAAATTAATACACAGACGAGGGTTATATTGCGGTTTGACTGCGAGGTGAGGGATTTATTTGCATTTTCCAAGGGTGATGGGTTAAGTTGCAAAATCGAGTGAGGTGAAGGGTTTATTTGCAGAAAACTCATAACTATATAGTAAACTAAACTTATAATGTTTCAAAAATAAATTAAACGGTTTTAGGAAGACTTTCATAAATTTATGAAATGTAGCATTTTACCTTTACATTACATTTTCACATTAAAATGTAACATATTACATTTACATTACAATTTTAATTTTAATTTTAGCATATAATTATTTTAATTTTAACTAGAATACCATCGTATTTTTGTTTTTATCAATGAAAACTGAATATATTAAAGAATAAAGTCATTTACAAGAATGTTTTATCAACATAAACATAACAATTTCCACAAATTCTACGACTTTAACTACTACAAAATTACAAATATAAATGATAGAAGTTGTATATCTTCAATAATCAATTCATTAATGCTTCTTATCCGTGGGTGTCAACCTGTGAAGACATAAAAAAAATCAATATATTATATATGTGAACTAATATACTTAATCGAACTTTACACTCTTTGTATTAGTATCATGTTTTGTCAAACATTTGTGTCTTTTCAGTTAAATTTAACCTATCTTTGTGTTACAATGTTAATTTATTTTAATTTCAACCTATATTTATTTTTATTTTAACTACAATATCATAGTATTTTTATTTTTGTAACAAAAATAAATATATTAAGGAACAAAATCATTTACAAGTACCTTCTATCAATTAAAGTAGTATAATTTCTACCAATTTCTGTAATTCTAAGCTACTACAAAATTATAAATATAAATGATAAAAAGTTTATATATAATGTTCAATCCATTGTTGCTTCTTATTCATGTTTGTCAATTTGTGAAGACATATAAAACTAAAAATATTAACTATGTGAACTGATACATCCATTTTTACAGTCTTTGTATTCATATCATGTCAAGCGTTTGTGCATTTTCAATTGAATTTAACTTACTTCTTATCTTTTGAGTGAGAGAAGTAATTGATCCTCTATATAAGTCATCTTATGCGCACGTAACTTATTCATTCTCTAATTTCTCTCTGCAAAATGAAGACACAAAAACTCTATTGTTAAACACCAAAAGTTGCAATTTGTCATCCGAAATGAATCAAGTACACAACCTTCTCTCATAGGCTAACAAGAAAACTACTGATTGGTGAGTCGAAGTGAGAGTGCTGTGAGTGTTATCCTACTTTATTATGTGTACTGATCATTTCTGGTCATATGCTCTAGCAAATGAAAATCTAACTAAAAAAAGTAGTTTTATTTTAAGCCTAGATGCATCTAACTATAACTACTATGTTTTTCTATTGTTTCTTTCTTATGCATGAGAACTAGGATAGAGATGATGATTGCTCTCGTGGATAAGGAAAGATTCGATGACTTAGGGAAAGAAGAATGGAATTGGATCAAAGTGAAGTTCGGGTGACCATGTGAGTTTCAGGATTCAAACCATCCAAGTCTCGCTACATACTCAACGTAATCAGAGAGACACATATAAGGAAGATAAATCCTCTCAACAAGAAGCACTTCATGGACTTTGTTAGTATCAATAAAATTCATGATTTCGACACTAACACAAACNNNGTTGGTATGCATGTGTAGTTTCATGAAAATGTATGTTATTTCTATATACATATCACTTAAACTAACAAAATTTCACTAATTTTTGGGATATGCATGTGCAGTTTCATGACAATGTATGTTATTTCTATATGTGTGTCACTTAAACTAAAAAAAAATCACTTATTCTATAGATATGATGGGTGTGATCTTCCGCACTACGCTCATTCAAGTTGATGGTGATGATCCTACAAAGACAAAAATAATATTTCACATCAGAGACAAAATGTAAGAAAAAAACTAAATTGTAAACTATCATTGTCAAAATTCACAGTAAATTGATGTGAAAGAACATAAGGATGGTAACTCAAATTATTGTGTTTTCATAGATTGCAACCACGAATCTATAAAAGATTGTAACTGAAATTATTTTAATGATACTAGATCAATACCTAAAGTTTATGGGTGTCAAAGAAGGCAGAAAGATAAGAAAAAATGGTTTAAAAGACGATAAGAAAGAGATTAAGGAATGAGTTTTGGTTTCAAGTGTGTTTCGGTTTTAAGTACAACACCATAAGTCGTGATTGTTGTTTTAACCAATCAATAACAACAAGTAGTTAATTCCTAACCTAATTACCTAACAAGCATTCATGAGTCATAGTGAATATAAAAAAAAGTCGTATCTAACATTTAGAAGCACTAATCAAACTTATAGTCAGTAAACATCCATCACAATCGTAGTCAATAAGCATTTATCATAACCGCAGACCTAATCTAACACTATAAAACCATTTATTAAAAGGTATAAGCAATCAATGACAAAGTTAACTCTTTACAAAACCTAAACTATCACAAACAAACCACAAACAGAACATTACCTATTACACATGCATAATTTGGTTGTTTTATTGAAAATTTTACCTTTGAAACATGCGGTTACGGAGGATCCACATACCAAGACACATCTTTGTAGGTCCTTTATCAAAATCTTTTTGGATGTGAATCGGGTTCTTACTAGAGAAATTGTCAGCAAAAACTTGCACACGTAACTAATAAACCTAAACGTGGAACTATTTTTCCTTGAATTCAACTCAGGTTGACTCCAATTTTGTGCATAAAATACCTCGTTAGTTTGGAAGTATGTGTCATTCAGAGGGAAGCTCCCATTCATTGATGTTCTGCCTAGAATTATTCAACACCCAAAATACCTTGTTAGTGTGGAATATTTCTAAGCATAATTATGAGTTAAATTATAAAGATGACTGACTACTTGGTGGTTATGCGCAGATACTGACATCAAAGAGATGACTTTTCAGGCTTCCATTTTCCAAGTATTCGTATACTAACACCATTTCTTCTTCGTGAATTGTCCAACCAATCAAACGGACAAGGTTAATGTGTTGAAGGCTTACAATCAACTGAATCTCGGTCTTGAACTCAACAATCCCCTGATGTGACTTTTTGAACAACTTCTTAACAGCGATCTCTTGTCTGTCAAGTAATCGACCCTGCTAGAGATGTTAAGGTTGGGTAATTACCCATAGGATACCCGAAACCCGGATACAATTTTAAACCCAAAACCCGCCCATTTAATAAAAAAAATTTGCGGGTTTTATATGGACGGGCTTTGTCACACCTGGGTTTAGTTCGGGTTACCCTAACGGGTTTTGGGTACCCGCCGGGTTTTTGTTACTTTTATTTTATATTGATAACTTTTTATATATTATTATATTGAGAAATTTTGATTTAATATTCCTAATACTTTAAATACTTAAAATTAACTCATCTTTTTAAAAGTTTGAAAATTTAAAAATGGACTTTAAAAATCTTAAAATATAATATACACTAATATTATTCATCACACATGAATTTAAAATCAAAAATATAGTAAAAAATATGTTTAAAATCATAGTTAATTTATGTTAAGATGAAAAAATATATGTATGTTTATAATTGTGATATGCCAAGATATATAAATGTTAGTTTTTAAAATTTTGAACATATACTAGTTTTCAATATATATTTTTTAAATATCGAACCCACTTTCTCAGTTGAATTTAAAATTTAAAATTTGATTTTGCTAGATTTTGTTATTATGTAAACAATCTTAACTTTATTCTATTAGATTTGGTTTTAAACAAATAGTGTCCTATTTTGAAATGTTTGATTTTTTCACATTTTCTTATTTTATATAGTTGTTATGTTTTTTTTACCATAATTACGTCAACTAAAATTATAAATCAATTTCTAGCTGAAAAATGACAATTAATTATCTTATTTTTACAATATGTTCTATGAATTCAAAGAAATTTAAAAAATTGATGTAAATTTGTAAAATATAACATAAATTTGTAAAATATGTTATACATTCATATGCTATATTTCTCTTTGTTAATATTAAATTTATATAATATTAATTTTCAAATAATAGTTTGAGTAATATTAATTTTATATAATATTAATTTTATAATAAATTGAACATAAGGTATATTTAAAAATTCTAAAATAAATAATGTATTTTTCAAAATATTAATTTTTTAAATAAACATATTTATTGTAAAAATAAAAAGTAGGTAGACAATTATTTTAAAAACAAATCTTAACTAGAATGGATATTTAAAAAAATAAAAGTAAGTATAGGTGTTTTGTTATGCAAAATACAAATAAATAATACAAAAAAGAATAAAACAAGTCGTGGTACCCATGGGTAACCCTAAATCTCACGGGTTTATCTCGAGTTACCATATAAAGGTCGGGTTTTTCGTGGGTTTTACAGTTTAGGAAAATTTTTGGGCGGGTTTTTGCCGGGTTCGGGTTGGGTTGGGTTTTTTTACCCATCACAACACCCCTAGACCCTGCCACCAAATATCAATTGTTAATACATTATACATGCATGATCTCAAGTGAAATATTATCAGACATCTTTTTGTTTTTTTACCTTGTACACTGCCGAAAACGACATGTCTAATTTCGTTTGAGAAATTGGTGGTCGCATGCAAAATCAGACTGAATTTCATCGGAGGAGAAAGTCTTAGATCAGATATAAGCCCAGTTCCACGCGTACATGTGTCCCTTTGCCTCACCCATATTGCTTGCCTTGCTCAGCTTTGTTTCCTTTTCCAGTAAAAGTAAATTACCAAAATTCCTAGAGTGACTGGAATGCCAATAACCAAACCTATGATTACTCCATCATTGTTCCCCTTCTTCCCTAGCAAAAGAAAATGAACAAGAAGAAACAGAAAAAAAAATGGTTATTGTTAGAATATAATTGAGTTATGTCATAATAGTTTAT
>OVBB01002088.1:0-12288 GCA_900406415.1 Isatis lusitanica | reverse complement strand
GCCTCTTCTTCCTTAATTACATAAATTAAATTGAGGTGTACTTATGTTTTTTTTTTAATTTTTATTGGCTATATATATAACTAACCTTGTCTCAGGTGTTGTTTCTTCAAGTCTATGCTCTTTCAGCAAATGGGTCACCAATATGATTGCAAAGTCGAAATCTCGTGGTTTCTTTTCTAAACACCCTGAGCGCGAAATGCTTGTTCGTTTGTAGCATGTGTATAGTGGAATTGCAGTGGCCATCAAAATATACACCAAAACTTATCAAGTTAAGGTAACATTTGGCTTCAAAATTTAAGCCCCTTTGTGAAAATGTTATCATTCAGTTAAGGATTTTTTGGGTCAGTTGAAGGATATATATGCCTTATTTAAAACGATATTCATGTTCCATGAATCCATAACTATTGGTTTGTTTTTACTTGCTTACTCCATAGTCTGAAGTCTAAACTATGAAACTAAATGTAACAATATCCTGACTTGAGTTGATTAGCTTTCTATATGTCATACAACAGGATCGTGTTCGAAACTGAAAGTCTGGAAAATGTCTGAAATGAGGTAAACACAAAAGTAGTTTCAGAAGAAAAGTTACTTGGTTGGGTCAATGATTTTATTCAAGCCAACAAATGCGTAAAACATGTAACTAGCCAAAACACCTTAACCAATAGGCTTTCTGCCTTTCAAGTACTAGAGTAAGTTTCCAGAAACGATTTCCAAAAATACCAAATTTTGGAGATTTGTGCTTAAAAAAGCAACCTCCATTCGCAAGGAAATGAAAGAACAATGCTCAAGGAAGTGTGCGCTGGTAAAGAGGCAGAGCTCCCAAGGCCTCTCGTTCCAATCTTTCCCTCTCAACCTGCAATGCTCAAAATAGTTTAACGGTGATGATGATGATGATGTATCATTACAGTTAAACTCCAATAGTACAAGCATTTGCATAATTTACAAAGTAAAAGAGACATACCAGAGCTAACATCTCCTTAAGATAGCCTCGGAATGGCGTCTGCAGAGCCTGCAATACAATATCAAAAAGTTCGTTCTCAAATAAGCATTGCTTACATTCACATTTTATCAAAAATCCACGAATGTATAATGAGGACATCAAGAGAAGAGTTGTACACGAAATTAGCATCTAACCAAAGGAAACTAAAGTTCTCAACTTCAATCAACCTGATTAGCTCTTAGAAGAGTTCAACAAATGATGCAAGAAACAGAGCATGTAGTGTAATTCCATTACATATATATATAACACAAGTAAGATCCACACTCTGAGGAACACAACACCAAATCGCTAAAACAGCTTCAATGCATCTCTTTTCAATCCAAAATAGCCCGAAACCAAATTTATTCTACATCCAAACTCAATAACCGGTTCTTGGTCTCTTATTCACAAACCTTTGGCTTCAAAAATTGAAGTTTCTGATTAAATTTATTACAAAAATCTCAACTTTATTCTACATCCAAGCTCAATAACGGTTCTTGGCCTCTTGTTCACAAACCTTTGGCTTCAAAAACTGAACTTTCTGATTAAAATAAGAAAAGGGTACCTGAAGGTCTTTGGGGAGGTACTCATGCTTCATGGAGAGATCCATGGCGCGCTTAAGACGCTGGTTACGAGCATCAACGACCTCTCTTGGGAGTCTGTTCAACGCCTCTTTTATGTCCATACTGTAATACTGGTCGTACAGATCATCGTACCTGAGACCTGATTCGTACGCAACAGATTCAGAAGAAGCATTAAAACGGATTCAGGTTCGGATACAGAAAGGTAGGGTTTTCGAGAGAGAGTGGCGAGATCTGACCGTATCTTCGAAGGCGAGTAGATATCGCTCTCATGTGGATCCGAGCGAGGAAATTCTTGCTCGGATCAATGAAGGATTTGAGGAACGACGACATTTTTTTCACCCACTCGGTTGATTTGCGCAACGAGGCTCCTTCTCTATCCCAGAATCGCAATGTTTCTTCTCCATTTTTTCAATTAGCTCGAAAATAAAAATATATCGGGGTCGAAACGACATCGTACTGTAGGCGTTTACTTGTTATTATTATTATTATTATTTTTGGTTAAAGTCTATTGTACAATGGTTGCTATCTCCTTTTCTTATGCCACGTTCTCCAATCCTTTCTCACAAAAATAAACAAAAATACAAGTGTTTATTTAATATTATTTTTCGCCTGACACTATCTTGAGTGGTCCAAATTTTTTAAAATTACAACATAAGTATTGTTCGTTTGTAGGTCGCAGCAATTTACGATTAAAACTATGTGATCAGTCGCTGCGACAACGAAACAAACAACAATCTATGATACTTAGTCGCAGTTATAAATCCCTGTGACATATAAACGAACATAATTTATGATTTACTTTCCATCCGCAAACCCTATTTTCCTTTCTTCTATCATGCCACGTCGCTGATCGTTTCTTTTTCATAGTCAGAAAATAGATCAATTATATAAATCCATAATCGTCTGGCCATTCATTTTGACTCCAACTGCTTTTAAACTTCAATATCCATCTTCAATCCCCATTATGTATCTATTATGCACGTTTTTAAGCCGTTTCAATTCTCAAAACTATAATTATAACCTATCCTTCGACCCATGGTGTCACCAAACTTCTATTGTCATCTTCATCCTACTCCTTACCATCTCATTATCATTGTGGACAAAGTTGATGTTGTCGCAATACTGGCGGTTGCTAACTACATCACCTTGGACGACTTGCATATGTGCAGCTCCTAACAACAAGTAGCTGGATAGCTCCTGCAATTTTAGAATTCCAAAATATCAAAAGTACGACGAATTCACGGGCATCTCATTCCGCGTTTTACTGTTACTATGTGTTTTATATTTAATGTTAACTAACTTTTTTTAATTCTTAGCATATGTAAGAAATCTTTTAAAGTAGATGCAAAATCAATTGTAGTTCATCCTTGCTTAGTGTTCATGGATCAAACTAAATTAAATGTAGTTAATCATTGCTCAGTTTTCATGGATCAATGTAAAGGATGTTAGTAGTTGTACAACTATTTAATTACTTAAATTAACTCGTCAATATCTTTAGTAGAAGAAAAAACTGTATATGTTTACTTTCTCTACACGTAGATGCTTTCACTAGCAGCTAATTCAATATTGTGGTGCCTAAGAGTGGTTTAATATATTTTCTTTTCTTAAATTTGATTGTTTAAAGCATCTTTATTAGCTAAGATACTTTAATGGGTTTCTCAAATGGAAAAATGTCATTTAAATCCCAATTTTTTTAAAAGTGGTGGTTTAAATCATAAATTTTCCAAATGTCGTTTTAAATCCCAAATTTTTTGTTGATTTCTTATTTAAATAACGAACTTTTGTTAACTTCTAAATTAAATAACAAACTTTTGTTATTTATGCCATTTGAGTCCTGTCTAGAAATTTATTAAAAAAACTATGAATTTATTAAGTTTTATCAAGGTAAAACTACAAATATGATGAAAAGTTCAATAAAAAATAAAATTAAGTTTTGATTTTTGTGAGTGTTTTAAATATTTGTATGTAAATTTATCTTTAACAAAATCTAATGAAAGATCAACATATATAAAAAAGTATGAAATATGATATTTAATAAAAATAATTCTTGTAATACTATTTTAACCACTCACAAAATCAGAAACTTAATTTAATTTAAATTTAAATTTAATTTTAATTTTTATCATATTTATAATTTTACCTTGATAAAACTTAATAAATTTAATAAATTTTGTTTAATTGATTTTTTTACGGGTTTCAAATGGCATAAATAAAAAAGGTTTGTTATTTAATATAGAAGCCAACAAAAACGTTGGGATTTAAATGAAATTTGGAAAGTTCATAATTTAAAACCACCACTTTTTAAAATTTGGGGGTTTAAATGATATTTTCCGTTTCTCAAACGTTTATATAACCATTATATTAATATTTAATATTTTATTAAATAATTAAATTTTATTTTGTCAAGAAAAATTTTGTCAATAGAAAATAGCATAGGGGAAAAAAAGAAGTATTTGAGAGTATCTAACATTATCAAACACTAGTATTTGGAAAACTGTATCTTTTTCTCTTTTCAACTTTTCCTTTTTTACTAATATTTACTAAAATTATATCATTCTCCATTTTACCAATGAAAATGCTTTTTGAGTATTCTTGCGTCTCTTCAAACTCTTAGCAGTTTTTTAGCACATAAAAGATTTAGTTTTTCTGTCTAATTTATCCATAAGGTTCTCTGAAATGTGCATTCATATACTTGGGTAATTAGTCAATGCAATGACAACTGACATATTGACAACTAAATTGTGAAGTTATTTGAAAAATTATAGTAATATATAACTAATTCTTTCGAAAGATGATGAGAGAATTTCAAAACTACCACTTAGAATACCATTTTTCAAAAATACATTTTAATAGAATGTATTTTTAACTTTACATTTTGTTTTAATGGTTAATGACTAATATAACCTTGATAAAATTTTCTTTGTTATTTGTCATATAGATCCATCGAGAGAAACAATGTGGTGGTGGTCATTGTCTACGAGGAAAGTCCGATCAAATTTAAAGAGGTTTCTTAGAGGAATCACTCCAAGGCATACTGGTTTTATCATTTTTTGGTTGGTGTGAATTTTTTACCTTCTGAAAATCCCTACGAAGCATATTCTAATCTCAGGTTGAAAATTGAATCTAGAATTTTGTTATCAATGATAACATAATTCATTTATTAGTCTAATCAATGAACTTTGATGTTTCATTGAAATAGTTAGCAATATTTTAAATAGCCAAAGAGATGAAGAACTAGTCATCTACACCAGTCTTAGATCAAACGGCTACTTATCCCTTCCAAATCAGGAATTTATTCAAAACCAAATAACAACTCAAGATTTCGTTTATGCACTTCTATGCACAAGATTTGTACTTTAGAGCAGATCCTAAGGTTTCCCTTTTGTTTCTCTTATAATTTATGTCTAATTTCTTGCTATACTGTGATATATAACCGGATATTAATTAACACATGGACCTAACATATAAAAAAATTAATGATTTAGTTAGGTTCCTTATAATTTTCTTCAGTTTTTCATTTTCTAACAATATAAAACAATTAAAGTTTTTGAGGAGAATTTGTGCACCAAATCGATATGTGAAGATTCATGCACCAATATCGATGTTTATAGATATTCCATGCAATTATGAATTTAATAGATATTGTCAATTTTCAGTAAATTCTCAATAAACATATTACACAATCTATTCTATTAGTCCCCTACAAAGATTCTAAGTGAGATTTTTCCACCAAATCGATATCTAACCACTGTCATATCTAAATATCTTTGATATCATATTATATTTCTGTATTTCATAGATTTTGCAATAAAGATATTAAAATCAAATTATCTCACAAGAATTCCCTAACTTCACTCTATATAAATACTCTCTTATTAAAATTCTAAATCACTTATCAACTCTCCTTACTGTTTCCACACACATCGACCAAAACAAATGGTGTTGCAAACCATGATTACTTATCTGAAAGATTTGAAGTCTTACAAGTCAACATGGCGTATCCAAGTACGAGTTCTTCATTCTTGGAAACAATCCACTGCAATGACAGAAGAGACTTATGAACTCGTATTAGCCGATGAAACTGTAAGTTTTTAGAATATCATTTCTAATTATCATGATGACTACAATGTATACACTACCTAAACATTTTGATATTTGTGATAATGAACAGAGAATAAATATTCATGCTTCCTGTAAAAAGACCTATGTTTCCCATATCGAGCCGGCACTTTCTATTGAAGAGTGGACAGTCGAACAAGACATTCTTAATTTCAAATTCACAAAATGGGTATTAAAATTTCCAAAAAAAATCAAACTAAAAGACATTAATTCATGGATCTTGAGAGCCTCACTAACAGTTATCAGATTCCATAACGCTAAACAAAAAGAATTACTAGATTTCATGCTTGTAAAACATGTTAAATCATTCGAGGTTTGACAGTCAAAATGATAGGAATAAAAATGCGATAGCCAGAGAGTAATAGAGTCGGATATTAGATACCTCAACTGGACGAAGTAGATGCTCTCCTCGCCGTTAAGGAATCAATCTGTTGACATTTTCCAAAAAACCAAGAGACACATGCAGACACATGAACAAAAGAGATTATTTTAGTTTGTGCTTGACAGATGAGAAACAACAGATCTGAATAAAAAAGCTTAGTTTCTTGACAATCTCACCTCCCACTAACAAATCGAGTCATAGATCTGAATAATCGGTCTACAAAACGGAAAAAGAAAACATAAGATAAGATTTTGAGCTATGAAAACTTCAATCGAAATCAAACTTTTACATTATCTTAACATTAAACGAAGCTTAGGAGAACGGGAATCAAGCTAAAATAACAAAACTATGCCAGAAACAAGACAAGCTTACCTCCAACAATACTGCATGTGAAAAATGGAGGAGATGAAAGAAAAAAAAAGTGCAGAGGAATGAGTTTTTTTTTTGTGTGTTCACCGACAACAATTGTTGTCTTTTTAGTATTTTAGATCTGTAGAGAGACGTTTGACTTCGATGATTACAAAGCAACATAAGAAAATAGTGGGCTCGCGATTTTGTGGAATTAGAATGAAAGAATGGATTAACTTCGGCCCATATCAATGGGGTTTAATATTCTGTGAGTCCGGGTGGAGGAAATATTATATAACCTCTAGATAAATTTTTAAAATTGTAATGTTTTTATAAATAATTAAAAATTCCTATTACTTTTCTATTAAGTGCTAGATTTTAAAAAATGTTTAAAAAACACTATGATTGGTATATTTCATAAAATATGAAGATATTATTTTGAAATAAGAATAATGTTTTTAAAAGTTCAATATCTTAACAAATATAAATATGAAGATAAACATTTTCATAAATATTAGTATGTAAATACTAAATTTTCTAATTTACAATTTATTTCTACTTATCTTTTAATTATATTAATATAATTCTTAATTACGGACCCGGACCCTGTACTTCTTTTTGTTTAAAACTACTTTCTTTTTCTCAATTTCTTATCAATTCCTGAAAAAAAAAAAAATTTATTTATAATTTTGACCGCAACTTTAAAGTATACTGTTAATGTTTATTTGCAGTATTATTGTTCACTTCTAATACTTTTAAAATAATACCTATATTTATTAAATTATAAATTCATAAATTTATTTATCTAAATGCAAATTATTAATCATAACTCACGCTCAAATGCAGATCCGGGTCTAGTTATAATATATTATTTACTTCTTTTGTGCATGGCATGTCACCATGCCTTGGTTTTAGTTAGTGTAACTAATAATATAATGAGAAACACTCATAGTCACTTTTCCACTTTATAATAACACATATACTCACTTTCTTATCTTTGGTCACTTACAACTCATCGGCAAGACAAATCCATGAGAGTCCACTAATGGCTAAAACTCTTTTTGTTCCTCTGTAATTGTGTCTCTTGCTAACCATTTTTCTATCTTGACTAAAAATATCTGATTCTTTTTCTTTCTTTTTCTTATGTTCGTCTTCTGATGCAGATATCGTCCAAGTAAAAATCTTTGGTTATTTATCAAATTTAGGGAAAATGGCATTTGGGAAGAAGCGAACTGTTGCCCAAACATCGAATTTGAAGCATCATCGTCGACGTCATGATGCGGAAGGTGGAGGCTTAGGGTTAGAGTTAGAGTTGGTTCAGTATAAGAGAGGCTTTGGGAGGAAGAGGATTCTGATCTCATAAGGTGATGAGATTTGCAATTCGATATAATTCACCTGTTGAATTATAATTCATATCAACTTGATATAACTATCAAATCTACTTATAAAACAACAAAAAAATCATATGGAGGACGACGGATTAGGGATATCAGAGATCATGACTCTAAAAAGAAAAGGATGGCAAAATAGTACTTTCAGCATTCATTAAGACCCGATGCAGACACCGTTGATGTTTGACCATGTGGATATGATCAAAACTTATAGACCTTCATTGCATTATCTCGTGGACAAACTAATATCCACACTTCTTCATGGTCACCAACTGCTGGATCCAGTTCTTCCAGCCCATATAACAACACATCCATGTGGACAGTCTTTGGTGGATTAAGATTTTCGTTTTGTAACAACTCTCTAAACTACTTTTAAGGTCTCAATGTTGTTTCTCACATTTAATCATAAAACATGCATAATTCTAGGTGATTAGCAAAATTACATCATCTCTACACAACAGAAAAACTTTCTTCACATACGTTATCCATGGCATTTTGTTCACATACCTCATTCAGGACTTCATTATCTACAACATCCTTATCTACCGTCTCTTCAACCACGACCACTTTTTCCACTGCCATCATGTCCACCGCATCCGCATACTTATCCACAATATCCTTACCTTTGACCCCATTGTTCATGATATTCTGATCCACATCATCTTCGTTCAGGGCTTCCTTATCCACATCAAAATATTGTGGACATCTTTTAATGGATCATGTGGACATCTAATTTCATGACCATGTGAATATGTTATAATGGTCATGTGGACATCTAGTTTTGATGACCATGTGGACATGATAAAACTGTGTGAATTATAGTATGTCAATACTATTTTCTTTTCTTCAAATGGAACCTTGAAGATCACCACCAAAGACCGACCACAACCTCATGTCCACATAAACATGTCCATAACCATAAAAACTATATTCTCTATGTATCGTCGTGGATGATTATTGAATGGACACAAATATGTGGACATGCATTGCATCTCAAACAAAATTAAAAAAAAAAAAATTGATATGGACATATGGTAACAAACTACAAATCCATATAAATATGTCCACAAACATAAGAAACCATATTTTTCATGTATAGTCGTTGTTGAATACTGAATGGACACAAATATGTGAACATGCATTTCATCTTAAACAAAAATAACAAAACTTAATGGAAAGGCTATATTGGTATTGTACACATACAAAGTACCCATATAGCAAGAAGTGACTAACATGTTAAAGAAAAAGACAAAAGTGATTTCATCTGTAAATCACTCTAATATAATTCAATACTTAGGATGTATACCTAGGCATTACCAAATATTCTGTGACAATCATTTTTCTATATATATTTTTTCAGGATTTCTTTTCCGTAAAATGTTTTATTTTGATTGGCTTGACTTTTCTTTGCTTTGATTTGATTAAACGAGTATTATTTTTTCTTAAACAGATTACACCTTCTGCTGGTCTCCAGGTGTTTTTTATATTAATTTTTTTAGTCAAACTGCATATTTCATAGATCTATGTTTAATTTTGATCAAAAACCTGAGTTATGTGAGAGAGGAAAAAAAAAAAACAGAGCAATGTCAGATTACTCCTCCTTCATTTTCCTTCACCTACTCTTCATCATCTTCCACGCTTCAGGGCAAGACCCTCCTTACATCGGTCACTTTTGTGGGAACAGAGCAAACTTCACCAGAAACAGCACATACTACTCCAATCTCAGATCACTATTATCTACTCTTTCTTCCCCTAACGCTTCTTACGCCACCGGTTTCCTTAGCGCCACGGTCGGCACAGGTTCCGACACGGTCACAGGCCTTTTCCTTTGCCGTGGAGACATCATACCCGAAATCTGCGGCGACAATGCTCTCTACGCCGTCGACGACGCTCTCACCCGTTGTCCCGACCAGAAAGAGGCCACGGTTTGGTACAACCCTTGCACCCTTCGGTACTCGGACAGAAACATTCTCTCCACGCTCGCGACCAGTCCCGGCGTTCTTTTGACCAACACCAACAACGTAACGGCTGACCTACGAGACCGGCTCGGAGATGTTCTGAACTCAACCATGGACGACGCAGCGAGGACGGCCGTGAATAGTTCACGTAAGTTCGCGCTCAAGAAAGCTGATTTCACACCGACCAAGAGATTCTACGGCTTGGTTCAGTGCACGCCTGATCTTACTGGTGATGAGTGTAACGTTTGCCTTCGCCGAGCCATTGATGGATTGCCTCGTGAGCAAGTTGGTGGAAGGAATCTTCTTCCGAGCTGTAACGTAAGGTACGAGCTTTACCCATTCTACTCTGAAACCTTGGCTCCTCCACCGCCACCTCCATCGCCGTTATCTTCTCCGGCCTCCCGTGAGCCACCGTCTGCGCAACCGCAACGAAAAGTTTATAGAAACTCCACTTTGATAACCGTCGCTATTGTTGTGCCAATTGCTGTGGGGTTACTACTTCTTGTAGCTTTTCATTACTTCGTAAAGAGATCGAAGAAGAGTTCTGAGACTGGTGCTTTTAATCACGGTAACTAGTGCTTCAGACACAACCTAAGTTTTTAATTTGTCACAAGATTGTTGTTCACATAGAAAGTCATGTCCTCCTCGTATTGGTTTCAGGGTCTTTACAGTTTGATTTTAAGACAGTTGAAGCAGCCACAAACAAATTCTCGGACAGTAACATGCTAGGTCAAGGAGGGTTTGGCGAAGTTTATGGTGGTACCTTACCTAATGGAACCGAAGTTGCAGTGAAAAGACTATCTAAATCATCAGAACAAGGTGTTGATGAGTTCAAGAACGAGGCTACTCTTGTAGCAAAGCTTCAGCATAGAAATCTTGTACGGCTTCTCGGGTTTTGCGTGGAAGGAGAAGAGAAGATACTCGTCTATGAGTTTGTCCCAAACAAAAGCCTCGACTACTTCCTCTTTGGTTGCTTTGCCTTATTGCCTTTTTCAAGTCTTCGTGTTCATATTATAGTTTATCTCTAAAAAGCTCAAGGTTGGTGATTATATATTTTTAATGGAGCAGATCCCACGAAGCAAATTGAGTTGAACTGGCCAAGACGGTACACTATTATTGAAGGAATTGCTCGAGGAGTTCTTTATCTCCATCAAGATTCACGACTCACAATCATACATCGTGATCTTAAGGCCAGTAACATCCTCTTGGACACTGATATGAACCCCAAGATCGCAGATTTTGGGATGGCAAGAATTTTTGGGATGGACCAAACCCAGTCTAATACAAGCAGAATTGTTGGAACCTTGTAAGTGACTAGTGTCTCATTTAATCCTAGTTACATATCACGGATAATAAGGGAAAAAGTTTGCGAAAAAAAAACATATAAGTTTAATTGCAGTGGGTACATGTCTCCTGAATATGCAATGCATGGACAATTCTCTATGAAGTCGGATGTCTATAGCTTTGGAATAATAGTTCTTGAGATTATAAGCGGCAAGAGGAACAACAACTTCTACCAAAAGGATGGTGATTCCGACTTGGCAACATATGTGAGAAAACCATCAACCAATAATATTTCTCAAGTCTATTGCTAAATTTTGATGCTAAGATTTGTGGATTAATTACATTTAGGCATGGAGAATTTGGAAAGAAGGAGTAGCTGAAGAATTGGTGGATCCTGCAATAAGAGAGAGTTGTGAGAAAGATGAAGTAATAAGATGCATCCATATCAGCTTACTATGTGTTCAAGAAGATCCTGCGGATCGTCCAACAATGGGAACCATCATAATGATGCTTTATAGTAGAATAATGAGCTTACCAGTTCCTCACCAACCAGGATTTAGCTTTTCCAATCGAGATGACTCGGAAAGTACAACTGTTGCAGCAGATGTCTCACAATCTATTACTGATGACGCATCCATCACTAATACTCTTCCTCGTTGAAAGTTCTTGTTTGGGATTTAAAAGAACATTGTTTGCTATTAATTTTCTTCCACTAGCTTCTTTGTATTTTAGTGCCACTATTTCCATACATTTCTAGGTAACGAAACATTTTATCTCTTCTATAAACATAACAACAAAGTTCTTGTTTGGAAGACATTGACTGCCAAAGCGAATATATGCTGTGGAGCAAGATTCTTTAGGAGACAGAGTTAACGTGTACCACAAGTTTCACAAGATACATCAGATCACATGCGTATTTGAAGAGGTATTATGTTCCTGAGTGGCCCATAAACAGGTTATGACTTGAGTTTTCCACAGTGATACGAAATTAGTCTGTCATATGAAGGATATTTCCGGTTGGTCCACATACCAACCCAAGATTGGACGTTAGAATCTAAGTCAAGTCTTTAATGTAATGATAATATAAAATAAGCAATGATTGATCATCGATGCTGGGTCGTGCCTATAATCAAGGAACACCTCAATAATTGAAGTTATAAAAGCAAAAGAAAATCTTCCAATATCTAGGCCAAGTCACACCATGACTAAACCAACACATTGATGCTCCCACCAATTCTTTTTT
>OVBB01002087.1:0-12290 GCA_900406415.1 Isatis lusitanica | reverse complement strand
ACAAAAAGTAATATGCCATGGTCCCCTTGGTTTTTTCTATAGTCATCTTCTATTTTAATATAGTAGATAATTTAGAAGCTTGTTTTTTTAGAGGACACGTGGCAGCAAGTTTTTCATTTTGGTATCTTATATATAATGAGACAAGCCTCTTTCCCTCAAATGCACCATTGTGATGCCACGTGGCGTTTTAATTTTGAGTCTAAGAAAAAAATGAAATGAGAAAATGGTGTCTGGTGGACTCAAACTCATTCTCTTTGTCTTTCAACAAGGTAACAATATCATTCTTTTGTTATTTTTTGTTGATGACATGATTTTGACAGGAAACAGTTCTGATCTTGTTACCAAGCTGCTAGCCTCTCTCAACACCAAGTTTAGAATGAAAGACATGGGGCCCCTTCATTACTTTCTTGGTATTCAAGCTCAATTCACTCTAACTGGTTTGTTTCTCAGTCAAGAAAAATATGCAATGGATCTGCTTCAAGCTGCTGGAATGCAGGACTGTACTCATATGCCAACACCGCTTCCATTCCAAATTGACAGAGTCCCAAATCAGATATAAATTTTCTTGGATCCTACTTATTTTTGAAGTCTCGCAAGAAAAATATAGTATATAACTCTCACAGGACCTGATATGCAGTTCGCAGTGAACTATATATGCCAAAAGATGCATCAGCCTTCTGTCTCTGACTTCACTCTACTCAAGCGCATCCTAAGATATCTAAAAGGAACTCTGCAAATGGGTCTCTACTTCACTACCAACTCTGATTCTACATTGAGAGCCTACTGTGATAGTGATTGGGCTGGCTGTCCGGAAACAAGACAATCAACCAGAGATTTCTGCATCTTTCTTGGCTCTAACATCATTTCCTGGTCCTCTAAGAAGCAACCTTTTGTATCACGGTCTTCGACTGAAGCAGAGTATAGAGCTTTGTCTGATATAGCTGCTGAACTCTCCTAGCTACTAAATCTGCTTCGTCATCTTGGCTTAAAGCAAGACAAACCCGCAGAAGCATACTGTGATAACCTCTCATCAGTCATGCTCACAGCTAATCCTGTTATGCATCCTCGCTCCAAACATTTCGAGACTTATTAGCACTACGCTCGAGAAAAAGTGGTGCTGGGAACTCTTGTAGTTCACATCTCATCTCATCACCAGCTCGCCGACATTTTCACAAAATCACTCCCGTAAGCTTCCTTCTTCGACTTAAGGTTCAAACTTGGTGTGGCTTCTCCTCCAAGCTCGAGTTTGCGCCGGGTGTAAGTGGAGTAAATAACTCGGCCCAACAAAACTCAAAGAAGCCCATTCTACAAAAGGAACAAAACTCTGCAACGGATAGGAGCAAAAGCAATGCTGCTTATTGGAGAGGTCCATAATTCCAGGTGCAGCATAAACTGTCACCACTTGAAGACCTTCCATTTTCAGTAAGAAATTGCTAATGTGTTTCAACTCTTTTGCACTTCCTTTATACTGCATGATACGCAGCATCTTGATTTGGTTATTCAGAGGAATGCTAATCTCCACTGATCCACACAAGCTATCCAGACCCTGAATCATCAAAAGGAGAGAATAGTTTTAGTTTCATTCCACAGTCATATAGAGAAATGTGTTCAGGGTTTGCTTCATACCGAGAGAGCCATAATTTCTAGGTTTGGGGAACGTTCGACCAGAAGTGGTAGAAGCTCTTTCCAACCTCGTTTTATGTTACTAGAAAACAATAACTCAACGAGGTTGTTGAAAACCGATAGTCCACCTTTACAGCATACCGAAATTACCTGAAACACTCAAACACACACACACACACACAATGTTTTCTAACCCAAAAAAAAAGAAAAAAGAAAAAGGATGATTAGACCATATATACACTCAAAACTGACCTCAACAGCAGAAGTGTCTTGACATTGTGCATCCCCTTGATGAGAACTGTTACATCCGGGTCTGTTGCCAGTTCTTTTCCACATTTTAATAAACTAAGGTCCAGTTTAGCATCAACAACTGAGTCCAAATTAGTATATGGATAATCAGACAAAACATAATCAGAATAGTAAAAGTTGACAACACTGGGCATGTCAAAAGTAATTGTCTCCCCCCCAACTATCAGAAGTAGCACAGTCATAGGTAACTGAGAGCCTCCTAATGGTTTTGCTAGATATGATGTCTGGCCATCCTGGGTAAGACTCGTGATGTATGATCAAGTCCTCAAGTATTGGGCAACCAGCGAGCAACACGTCCAATAATCCAAACTCAAACCAAATATTATCAAGAAAGAGAACCTTTAGTGCTGGGAGAGATGCATACAAGGGACAACAACTTTCGAATTCTGAGGAGCACTGCGAACTTCCTTCTGAATATTCGACACCTCGATATTTTCCTTATCGCCCTACTTCGATGAAATCTCCTTCCGTAATTCCAGGTTTTCCTTTTCCTTGGAAAAATGTTTGCAGCTATAAGAAAGTATGACTCTGAATGAATATTCTCAGGTAAGAGGAAGTAGTATCATATGACATCTATTGACTTCACATGGAGCAATCAATAAGTTCTTAATGTAGTAACTTGGTTCTCCACAATTAAAAGATTTCCTTACCAATTCTTTCATGATTTTATTCAGAGTTTTAACTTCAGCTACATGCTCATCCTTATAGATTGTTTTCTCTAGTACTGTTGAGTAACGGTACCTTCCCATAATAAAACAATCTCTGTATTCAATGGAGACATTGTAGAATTATATATATTTATTATATATTTTCTACCAATTTTACAAACTACTTTCTCTGATGGTCCAGCCTCGGATCTTGGGCATCAGAGAGTTAATTCGTCCCATCGGATAGCAGATTATGAAGTTTGTTTGTTATATGATCACTTGTGGCCAATTTTAAACCAAGATGTTTTTGCCTCCGATGATCTGATTTATTTTCTTACAACTGCCTGCTGATCTACTTCGAAGTCTTTCTCTTAACCCAAGATGGTTTTGTTCTATCTCCATGGGATAGCTTATTTACTTTCACATCATGTATGGTCTGTTTCATTAGTATTAACAAAAAAAAAAAAAAATTGAAAACCAATATATAGATTGAAGATTTGGATCATTAAGCATCCTGACTATTTGGTGAGTTGAAATTTTTAGTGAAAGATCCGTAGTGATTTAGAGGTTAGGAGATTTGGGTATACATTCCTACTCTCTCATGTTAATTGTGTAATACATCCAAAATAAATACTAGTATGAAGTTTAATTTGATAGTTTCTGTGAGAAGACTTTGAAATAAAATAAAACAAATAAAAAAATCTCCCATCAATTTAAACAAAAGCTATTTTAAAAAATTGCAAATAATGAAAGATTCGTGGGCATTATCCTGCATAATACAAATACTATGTCACATCTGTTAATATATTGCTGACCCAGTTGAGAAGCTGTTGAGAGAGGATGTAGAAACTGTTATACAGTGCATGTGAAATAGGCATAGTCAAGAATCTGGTAAGGCAAAGCTGTTCGATCAGGTCGTGGTACACTGATGAACAGGCATTGGCCAGGAGCTGAGTATGGGCTTGTTACAGATGATACCAAAGATACTGAAAGAAATTATAAATATGTTGCGGTGATCATAAACAGTGATGTTGGACTCATCATTAAATGTATAAGAACAGAGTGATAGTGCAGACGACATATCAAAGGCAAGAACTTGACGTTGAGCAGGAGCTAACGTGGCAAGTAACCTACTGATCTTGAAGACTACTGTTGGTGAGGTCATAAGATCTTGAAGACACTGCTGTTGGATCGATTAGAAACACAGTACCAGACAGAGTGTTGGAGTCTGATTCATTAGAGGATGCATCAGGTGATTCACCAGGAGGCAAAGACTTAGCGACTTAGCGTGTGTAAAAGCTGACGTGGCAAGTGGCTTGTTGAGCTGGTTTAGGTTGCGAGAATGATGGCACATATTCTTGCAACGGATACAGCTTGGAGATCAAGTTGTATCTCCAGGAATATGTCGTAAGGATCCTAGATTCTAGGGTTAAGCGGTTATGATAAATACTAAGGGCGTGAGACATAAGCAGCTGCGCGTCTACGATATTATCGAGATGCACATTTGTTGTGTGGTGTCGCCTCACCAAAGAAGATTTGTAATCTGATTGATGGTTCGTCTATGGATATGGTATTCATCGTATGTGGTGTTATTTTCATAGCCTTGTTCATCTAGAAAAGAATGGTAGGCATTGTAGTGTTGGATACCATAAGCAATTGTAATTGCGATCTTGTTCTAGTGGATTTGTTTTGGATCCCGAGGATGTAGAGAAACCGAACCTCGATAAAAAAAATCTATGTGTCGTTTACTTAATTGCTTATACATACTTGTTAAGTTGTTATGCTCTTGAACACATAGATCTAGCCACAAATAAGTACTTTCAACATCGTTGGTATTGGTTACAACTTACAAAGGAGATAAATTAATCGGTAAATGGACGATTCATTTTCTTCCACTTCCAGTGTTTCAACATACAAATTCATTGTCTAAACAGATCTTTACAGCTTCTTCCCTTCAAGGATTTCTCCTTTATTACAAAACCGGCTTCCTCCAAAGTCTCGATCATCTTTTCCTTATCATTCACACTGTGGTTGATGAATCCATGCATCACCTTGCTTATTACACTAATCGGCTATAATGATCATCTTTTTCAGTGCTCAACTCAATCGCTTCATGTTCTTTTTTTTGAGCAGATTCTCTTGTATTTTCCAAACGCAAGAGATCAAATCATCATTTATTTTCTCCTTCCATCTGTCCTAGTTTGTTTATACATTTTCCCTTGCAAGTCCATTTCCATATTTTACTTTCTCATTAAAACTACAATCTCAAAATGTTTATGTTTATAGTTTTTGATTCGATTTATCTGTCTGCTTATGTTCCTTTAGTTATGCGACAAAATTACGAGAGCAAGCCGTTTCTTGAATTGCTTAATGATATTCTATGGTTTATGACTTGCAGATATCTTTCTTTTATTAATAGTTTAAAGTAATGTTATCCTTGCTTCAGCCTTGAGAAAAGATTCACGGTGTTACTTTGAAATTATTTGTTTAAATATTTAGATATATATGTAACTTACAGGATGGGAAAACTTCAGGCTGCCTTTTTACTGAAGATTAGGTAGCCAGGTTTGTAATAATACCTTGGAATTGTATAATGTGGAGTGAGGAATTATACAGCGTGGAGTGAACCAAAGTTTTCTTTCTAATCATGTATTGATCTTTTTCTTGTTGTTGCTGTGCAATGAATTATTTTTCAGAGATTCATTTGTCCAATTGCACTTTTGTGTGCTGTAAGACTCTCCTGTTGTCGCTTCAGCATGTCTTTTTTTTATGGTCTTCAGATGCCTTCAGTGCTCGTCTTGGCTATTCACCAATGGAGAGGATCTTCAAATGTAGCACATACATTGTAAGTCCTTGCTGTTCTCTGTAGCTATGTAGCAGTGTCCCTTCTCACTGAGCCGTGTTAACTAAGCATAAACCATTAGAGAAGCAAAGTCCATATTAGAGAAGCAAGGTACTGTTTTTTGTTCTCTCTTCTGTGGCTTAGCTGTTCTCTCTCTTATGTGCGACTTTGTTTTGCTTGCACAATGTTTCTTTTTTGTTGTGGTGGTGGCTGTGAAATTGCATCAGTGATGAGTCAGCAACATGACCGTGACAGCAAAAGCGGAACAGACAATTTCTTTAGCTTTAACTATTTCCCCTGCAACCCCATTTGGGGCATTTTAGGTGTTCTCCTCTCCTTCTTGGACTCTCTTTAACTCTTAGCTGATCAGATAAGCTTTTATTCCTTGAATCGTTTGTCGTTTTGTCAGACTAATAGAGGATTTAGTTGATCTGAAATTTCTATCTTATGTCTTTATCTTTCCTTGCATAACCGCTTTAACCGGGAAATAATACAGAAAAATAACCTCTGTTATCAGTGTCAGTATATGTATCGGGAAATCAACAAAACATGTAGCTTGTAATTCTATCGTGCAAGCATTTCACGGTTTATTTACATTCCTGTGATATGAACTATGCATAGATGTAATGTACTTCTCACTAGTTTGGCATATTATCAAATGAGGATTAAAGCCAAGTTAATTATGTTTTCATCATAGTTTAATATATTTTACATTATTGTAAGTTTTTTTTAATGAAATGTTGTTATGTTTAATATGTTTTCTATCACTGTAATTTTTTTCAATGAAAATGTTGTTTTATGTTTAATATATTTGTAAGATATTTGTAAGATAATATAATTCTCTCACTATATTATAAATAATTTTTGCATTGTTAATATTATAACTAAATTAAAATAAGATTTATGTAAATTTTTTTGGTTCTCAAACCTAGTTAAATTACAAAACAAATGGAAAAAATATTATGAAGATAATTATTAAGTATCTTAACTAATTTTAACCAATGGAGGCCCAAAACCAAGTGGGTTTCTAAACTTAACTAAAATTAAAATTATACATACTTGTTAACTCCAGTAATCTGGATGGTCTAAAAAGAGATGGGAAAAAAACATTGTCTAAGTATTCCTCTGTTACCTTAATTTGGGAACGATAGCATTCCTTAACCTCTTATCTAATTAAACTGACACTGATAATACTTTATATATATCAAGTTATCTAACTAACTACATACAAATCAATATTTTAATACTAGTCGATATATGTTCTTTTTCTTTTTTCTATCCACTGAAATTTTATCTCAAAATTCAGAAAAAATAAAATTTATTTAGTATATGTTTATAGACGAGGATCTACAAAAATGAATAATCTATTGTAGATCAATATTTTCAATAAATTTAAAGTGATAAATTATAAGATCTGACTTTAGTTAAAAACGTTCGACAATTAAGTAAAACATTAACCAAAATAACGTTTGATCATGGATGGGAACTTGCATGGCAAATACAAAATCGTTTCATGAATTGACTTTCGTGTCATGAAGACAAAGTAAGCACAATGTTCGATAGAAAAAAAACACATATTTCAGTTTAGCAATCAATTACAAAATTAGAGAAAAGCTTCTATTTATGTGTCTAGATACTTCTGACTGTAGCGGAAGCAGCAAACAGACCAGTCATCTGCCCTCTGAAACTCCCTATGATAGTACATCTTTGCAGACCAACATCCGCTAGCCGGTTGTGGGGAACATACCCTCTTCAGCGATTCCACTGTTGCATAAACCATCTAAATTCTGTTGGTCCTCCACTTAGTGCCGGTGTGAACATCCTGCCACGGAAAAGAACGCATGGGATAATAGAAAAATCATGCTCTCACCTTCTCTTCTTCTTCCAAGTCAATGAAAAAAATGCCTGAAAACAAAACACATATAATAAACAAATGTTATACAAAACAGTGATAATCATAATTTTTTAAAAAAAACCAAATATTATTTACATATGGAATATGGTGCAGCACCCAACGTGTCTTTTGACAGCCCAATCAAGCCACTTGGCATATGGAACATCCTACATGTGATGGCTTTCGTGCAAATAAACTTTTCTTCAAGAGAAAACGCATCTTCGAACTTCGAGTTTGGGTTGGAAACAATGTAACGTAGACAAGTCAGAAGTTCAGTCATGCTCTCTTTGGCAGCAAGTGCTGCGTGAAAGTCGTTGAGTGAGGCTGCTCTGGTGTACGGAATCCCACAGGAAACACTGACCAGGGCAAGTGTTGACAATGACCTGCTGAAAAAGAAAAAAGAAACCATTTAATTAGAAAATTAATTAAAAGAACATATGATATCTCTATACTATCCACACATATATGTATATATATTTTACGTTATGATTAAGAAAATATTGTAATAAAAACCCATGGTTAATAAAATCATAAGATTTAGCGCTGGTGCAACGTTTTGGATTGCCTTAAGCGAATTCAAAAATTGTGCATTTTGTTAAAAATTCTAAAATGATAACAATATATAAAAGGGAAAATTCCATATTAATACATCAACTTAATTTCTATTACCAACTTAATACCCTCACCTTTTAACATGACCAGAATAATACACAAGGTATTTTTTTTTGCTAATTTATTATACCAACTAATGGCCATGTTATCATATTACAAGACATCCTCAGCAGCCACTAATATCACTATAGACGTCGTTTTAAATCGTTAATTATTTAACTTATTCTTAACCCATAGTTAGAAAATTAACTATAGACGACACAAACTTCAAAATTCCCAAATAGATACCTTAATTTTTATTTATTTTTAATTCAGGAAGTCTAAAAGAAATTATAGAAAGAAAAAAAAAACTAAAATTTTGAGAAAAATGAGAGAAGTGGATCAAATGCCACAAACCGAGACGGCAACTGGATCGAATGCAACAGTGGTGGAAGCCAAATTTCAAAAGTGAATTTGATGGTATATTAGATGAAGTAAGAGTAGCGAAACAGAATTTTTTTGTATGCAATGAAAAAGGAAAACAAGAAGTCGATGCTTTGACAATTTGTGACCATATCATGGATGGGCTTTGCATGTGCCTTTACAGTGACTGTTCATGAATAAGGTGTTGGCGTTTGTTTATGGTGTATTCGCTTTTTGTTCTTATTTGTGTCTTCACTTTTTGCTCTTATTTGTGTCTTCGCTTTTGTTTGGTTTCATGTTTCTATTGTTAACCATCTCGTTCTTATTTAATTATGATATGGGTTTGATTTTTCTTGGCTTGTTAGATTCATGAAGCTATAATGAAACAAAACTTAGAAACATAACAAAGCATAATAACTTCATTTTTGAAGCAAAATCGGTACATAAAGTTCAAACAACAAAAGCTACCTAACATTTAAGGTAACAAAAGCAGCCAAACGTTACTAAAAAACCAGACATTTATTCCATAGAAGAGTATATAACTCATGATTAGTCTGTAACTCTGGATTTGTCTCCATAAACTTTGAATACTCTATTGGCAAATGTACTGATATACACTCCATTACCTTTTGGAACTACCTCTCTGCGGGCTTGTCCTCGTCCAGGAGGACGCCTACGATCACGCCCACGACCAGCTGAAGGTGGTCTTGTTGAGGCTTCAGTCGCAGTAGATGATGGTCTGGTTGATGGTCTTGTTGATGCTTCGGTTGCAGTAAATGAAGATGGACATGAAGAAGTAATAATAGGTGTATGGACAGAAGATTGTAATTGTGTTTCTTTTTTTTTTCTGTTTTCTTAGTCGTTTTGGGTTTGTTTCTCCTTCAGCCTGAAATATGGAAGTATTAACATAAGATCCAAGCATATACGTGTATATGTTTATATGATTATAAGATAGACTCACAGATATTTTACAAGGTCTTCCATGTTTGCGTTTCAGACCTTGAACCACATAAGCTGCATTCTTACATGTGAGTTGATTATGTCCAACCTGTTTACAATCACCACATGTGATTGTTCTGCCATCACGAGTCACTCTGTTGGGTTTTGAAGGTGATTCATGTGTTGCATTTATCTTCTTTTTCTTAGGATGGCCTGGCATCTTCCTGAAACTCGGAACTCCAATGAGTTCTTTAGCAGTCTTCGTCCAAAATTTCTCTCCATTCACAGGTTTTATGTTATCCTTGTACGTCTCTATCCAGACTGAAGTCTTGTAATAATAATCAACATGACTACATAAAAGTTTCAATACCAATACTTTCAATAACCTAATAAACACCAAATTTAATTTCATTACCAAAAACATATGAAATGGGACTTACTTAGCTAGATCTTGGTAGCTGTCGTTGATAACACGGACTGCATGTGTACAAGGAATGCCTTTGAGGTCCCATTTCCGACAAACACAACGTTTCAGGCGAAGACTGACTCCATAACTACATCCACACAAATTAACTTTAAACACGTTATCACAACTTTTTACGACGGAACAGCGGTTGCTGCTTTCTCAGTTTGCTTCCAATATGTCAGCTACATTTTAAGGAAAATACAGCTGACATCTATTTGCCTTATCCCACCTGTGAGGCTGTGAGCAATGCGCATCATAGCTTACCTTCTAATTGTTTCTAACATATTAATCAGATCCAACTCTCTGGCTTTTTTAATAGTCCTGTTGAAGCTCTCTGATAAGTTGTTACACACATTATCAGATTTTGCAGTCATGGAGAAAAAAGCACGACACCAACTGCTTGGATTAGCTGCCTTCAAATCGTCATGTGCCTCTCTATCAAATGCACATAGCTCATCCATATGAAATTCATACTCTGGAACTGTTCGAATATAAGCCACCTTCTAGAAGAAAGGTCTGTAGTCATCATTTATGTAGGTCTTTTTCCAGTTACCATAGACATGCCTCGCACAATTTCCATGTTCAGCATCTGGAACAACTTTTGCTAAAGCAATTTCTAAACCCTGAAAATTAAGTGAAAAATCCTTGTGAACAAAAACTAAACTCTTCTGTCAAATCTCTTTTATGTATAAAAAAAATATACATACATTTTGTCTGTCGGAAATAAAAGAAAATCCATCTCCTGAACCCAAACTCAAGTCCATTTGCAACTTTCTAACAAACCACTCCCATGAATCTTTGTTCTCTCCTCTGACTACAGTCCAAGCTATAGGATAAATCCTATTTTCTGCATCTCTCCCAACTGCTGCAAGTATCTCTCCTTTTAATTTCCACTTCAGAAAAGCACCATCTAATCCTATCAAGGGCGACAATATTTCTTCCATGTTTTTCTAAGTGTTTCAAAGCACACATAGAATCTATCAAATACCGGTTTGCCATCCTTATCAACCGTTACAATTTCAGTGTTGCAGTTCTTATTAGATTGCTTTAACTCAACTTTATAATCCCATAGCTTGACAAACTGTTGTTTCCATGTCTAATGAATGTCACAGAAATCATTCTTGATGTCAATGTGAAAATTTTCTAAGATTTGGAGGTTTAGGGTTTTTAATTTGAGATGTTTATCGAATTGGGTTTAGACGCGACAATGGATATTGCTCCAGATTAATTGACCATATCTTAAGTTAAATTTAAACTAGAGTTAACTTTTTGACAGAAATTAAACTCTGTTCGTATTAACCTTAACGTCTGTTTCGTATGTATTGTAAACTAAATATGCGGTCGTTAGTAGATGTAATAAAATAGCAAAAAAAAAAGCTTGTGTATTATTATGGTCATGTTAAAAGGTGGTGTATTAAGTTGGTAATAGAAATTAGGTTGATCTATTAATATGGAATATTCCTTATATAAAAATATGTTAATGTTTCATAAGATATTGAACTCTATAAACTTTTATAAAAAAAAAAAATTAAAAATGATTTATTATTGAAATATAATTCTTTTTGCATTTTTCCTCCATAATCAGTTATTAAACTCGGATAGTCAAGTTTTTCAACCATAGTTGTCTCTATTGATAACAAAACCAACTTCATTTGAGATATTTTATTTTCTAAAAAAAATTTCAGTTGATGTTGGAACAGGCCTGACTCTGAGGGGGAAGCTATAGAAGCATAGGCTTCCAGCCCCAAAATTTATAACTTATTTTCTAACCATTTTCTAGTAATATTTTCTTTAGTGTAGTGGTATAAATAAGAATAACAAAAATTCAGCAACCCAAGTTCAAGCCTCATGTCTTCTATTTTCAGTCTTTTTTTTAATTAGCTTCTAGTCTTGTATAACTCAAGACTAAGACCAGTACTGTGTTGGAATTGACACTATATTATAGTTGAGGTATAAAAAGGCACTATGGAAATTGTGGATGTTGAAATATACACTTTTCCCGTAAAGATTGACAAGAAGTTCCTTCGATAGGAGGCTGTTTCTCACTCTCCATAACATTTTTTTCTCTTCTCTAACCTGAATTTTGTTGAAACAAAAGTAATTTGAATGAGATAATGAGTGCTCTTTGGATTTAGTATATGTATAGAGATTTTACGAAAATAACAGGTTTTCCTTTTTACTTCTTTGACATTCCAAGTATTTCCTTTTGAACCAGCGAATAAGTATTTCCCTTTTTGTGTGTTTCTCTTGATTTGTGTATGTGTAACATCCCGATTCCTAGTATATATGGAAATGTATATGGGAAAGGTTAAAAGAATTTATTTGGCTACCTATGTCACCAAAGTGCACTTACCTTTTCGGTTAACCATCCCGAAAGAACTCCAGAGTTAAGCGTGCTTGAGCTGGAGTAGTGGAAGGATAGGTGACCTACCAGGAAGTCATTCGCGGTACCGTGTGAGTTAGGAAAAAATACGGGGAATGGTCATGTGGTGATTGCAGAGACAGCGAGGAACGGTCATGTGGTGATTGCAGGGACAATATATCATGACTTTAGGG
>OVBB01002086.1:280-12290 GCA_900406415.1 Isatis lusitanica | reverse complement strand
GCAGATCGTAATGCTCTAGTAGACACCCAGAAGGAGTTGTAAGGGAGAACGAAGATTAAAGTTGATAGAACATGGTAAGCCTATCTTTCTCCATATGGAAGATCTCTAGGAAGAAGCAAGCCTATTCCCCGCGCGGATGATTAGATTAATTGATTTCAACAAAATGATTCCCTCTAGACAGCTTGAACCTTCAGGTCTCAACGAGCCACACCTACCTAGGAGATTTGATCCCTGGCAGGAAGCACACCAGCAGCGTGCTTTGCGTGATTCTACTGTGTTTTTTGCACTTGACTGGGTGGACAGACTCCTTTCCCGCTGCTAAGGGAGAGCAAGAAAGAAAATCAAATTCTTGTTTTTTAATTAGGGCCTCCTTTTGGGTATGCCGATACTAAGAGTCCTTTCACTACTAAATGTGCTTGCTTCCGTCTTCAGTTCAGAAGAATGTTCCATTGATTGGATTTAATTCCGATGAATCGCGTGGGTCTGCGGTGTAGGCGGGGGAGTAATCTATACAGTGTGTTCTATTATTGCCTCTTATTCCCGAGGGAGTGGTCGTAATTAAGCCACATGGCAATACCCGCCAAAAAGGACTCTTTGATTTTTAGGGGTGGGGCCTTTATCCAGGGGATAATTATTCAGCATACTCACAAAATCAATTGAATAGACAGAGAAGTCCGTTAAGCGTATCGATTCAAGCAAGTTTGACTAGGTTAGGCGCCGCTATAAGAGGGGTTCCTCCTTCCATTTCTGTCAAATGACCCGGCCTCCCCTGGCGATAGGGTCGAGTCTGATACATCAACCGTCTACTCAGTATCCTTAGTAGAGTCCACAATCACTACACGAGACTCGGCACCTCGATTCAGCATATGACCCAGAAAACCGTGTCTCTTGGATAAGAACGAGAGTCCAGAAAGAAGGCCTGTCGAAGCTGCGAGCCTACCCTTCTCGAGCCTACTTAAATAGCTATGGCAGCTGTGTGAGACTGAGTCCTCCTACGGCAGCAAAGGCAACATCAAGAGAGGGATCTGGCCGAAAGACCGGCCGGCATCCACCCGACCTTTTTTGATGTCAAAGACCAGAAGCTACGCCTCATTGGGTATTGGTTGTTCTTAACATCGGTTTAAGATTCAACTCTTCTGTTTTTCTACATTGTTACATTATTTTAATATTTAAGTGTAGTTAAGATTATTTCGAGAAATCTCCTATAACGATGGCCTTAGGTTCTTACTGCTGTAAGGTTCACCTTTGGGAAAGAAAAGAAACATGCATGCAAGTCTCGTTAGAACCAATGATGAAGCAAGTATGAATGTTTTGGATTTGGACCTATATATCATCACCTCTCTCCACTGAAACTTAACTGCTTTTTTTACTTATTCGAGTAGCCTTAAACTCAGGCTTACTGATCAGCCTTTCCAACTTTATAAAAAATTAAAGGCGCCACATCTGTAGATCTAACATTGGCATGTTTATCAAAGCCATCAAAATTCTTCACTGAATAAAGCGTGGAAATAAAAATGAATTGACATCAGCGTTCAAGTAGATCAATGTTTCTTTTCCAGTTTCTATAACTCAATGTTGACCTTGTAATATTTTGCAGCTGAGATTCCTTGCATTTTTCCATTTTCAGTATTTAATCTTGAGCTATTTGCATGAATATACATACCTTAAGATTAATTAGTGATATACCCTCTACAGGAGAAGCCGACAGCATACCTGTTGATTACAGACGAATGTAAAGTCTCTTTACTCCTTCTAGCATAAAGAATGTCTGTTCTCCGTATCTTGAGTATATCTTGATGCGTCAACCTAAGATAGGTTAGCATCATACTGTTTATGTAGGTAAGATGTGGAGTCACCCTAACCACAAATAATTGTGCAAATCGAAGGAGCATTTAATGCAGATTATACGGAGAATTTCTGAGATATGACTTCGTGTATTGGTGTATGAACGTAAGTATTTGAAATGTTGTTTGGGATTCTCTATAAGAGGAGTTATTCGTTTCCATTTTAGGTAGTAAGGTATAAATTCTAAGTTGATAGAGTGAGAGAATGTTCTCAAATATCTTTCTTTGAAACTGAACAAGAGTAGATAACTTCGTCTTAGCAGGTTAGTTGCCGTGTTGTTTAGTCGCTTTCAATACTAAAGTACTTTATCTTTCATTCTTTGTTTCTTTTTGGGTGGGAATACAGTTACGATCTCAATGTTGCATGCTATCAAAAATATTGGGCTCTAGTAGGAATGTGAAATATAGTTTTTCGTATATTTGAATCTGACTTTTGAACAATCGTCATTTGATGCAGTGAATGGGTCCCGTCGTGAGACTGATACCTGGTATCTGGAACAAATCTGGGTTTGGTGTGTGGACTTTCGACCCAGATCCTGGAGAAATAAGCTATGGTGTGGCCGTTGAAGAGAATCAATCCTTCTCGTCGCTCATAAACCTAGTTCATGCGAGATATGGTGTTCATCCCGAAACGACAGTCGCCATAACCTATCAATTTCTGGAGTGGATGAGTCTCCCAAACGACCTAACAACACCGCTGGTTGACATACGAGACAGTTCCGACGTCCAATTGTTCATGGCCCTTAGGCTAGACTGTCCTCAGATGGTGATATATGTTACGTTAGGTGCATACGCCATTGACCGCTACCGATTTCAGAAAAGCTCGTGCTACTCTGCAGGTGAAGGCTCCACCGGAGAATGGGGAGCTCAACAACCGTCTGTGATGGATACACCTTTAAATTACCTTTGTAACGCTTCTCGTAGCTCTCACGCCCAAGAATATCGCGATTCTATTTTGGGTGATCCTACCGCAGGAAACGTTTTCTGGGAAGAGTTGATATCCCAAGGCCTGGAACCTATAAGCGAGGAATCTTTGCGCAGAGTATTTGTGGACACGGAACTGTCGCTTATCATAAACGATTCCACAAACCCTGCAGATTCCGAGACATGCAATATTCAGCAGAGACGCTTTAGGGCTGATACTCAATTCACGCTTGGGTTTGGTAAAAGTTTGATTTAAGTTACAATACATTGACTGTGGAATTAATCTAGTTTTGGGTCTTATTGATATTTGATTTGCAAAAAATAGGGGATGAAACAACGAACCAGCACTCCTCACATTATCCAGACTGGGGAGATGGGAACGTAAACAGGACAACAAACGTATCTGATCCAAGGAATGGAAAGATAACTAAACCCGCGAACGTCCAACATTCCTCTAATCCAGGTACTAGGATAGTTTAATTTTAAATAAATTTGTATCAGTTAACATATACTTGAAACAGCATCGCTTACCTTCAACATGTTGTTACAAAATATTTCGCAGACACATGCCCCCTAGATTGGTTTGGATCAGCAGGGGCATAATTTGTAGATCTAACCAGCACAACGGAGGATGGACATGCATTTAACCATAGTAGTGAACTTACAAATCAGCTCCTGGTGCGAATGTTGCCCATGTAGATATAGCGGAGAGTAATGTTGTGGGTCAGACGAACGGAAGTACGTATATGACAAACATGTGGAACATTGGTGAAGAGATGGAAGGCGTGCGTAAGGTGACCGACTGGCTTAGTCAGCACCCCTCCACCTTAAGAGACGTTCCGGTTTCTCTTGTTGGTTGTAACAGCTCTACTGCGTCTCTTCAACCAGGTATTAGTAATTACGGCGCGTATCCTAAATAAAAAACCTCCCATAGTAACTGTAAATCTCAAATTATAAACAAAATCAACCTTGCAGATGGACTTTCACGAGGTTGGTTTCCGTGTAGCGAGAAGGTGTTATTGGAGATATGTAGTGACAAAGAAATGGATTTTTTGCGAGATGCAGCTAGAGCGCTAATAGATGCACTCCCTCCGGATAACCAGTGCATTCATATAAGCGATGATGATAAGACTTCCAACAACTCCTCTGGTGTACCAAACATGGTGGGAGATGCCATGCAAACTGAAGGCATAATATGACTTGGGGAGGAGGAAGATGACACCATACAATATGAAGGTACAATATGAATATTTTTTTTAGCGTTCGATAATGTTAAACTGTTTATATTGTTGATAAAACCACTCTATGATGAAACTGTGTATAAATGTTATGTGATTAGGACCGAAAGTCCCTCCGACTCGTGATCTACTTCCCCCACCAGCTTCATATAAAGGTAAAGAGAAGATTGGAGAGGGAAGTTCCGAGAAACCAGCCTCGGGCAGAGCTAGGATACCTAATCTTGGACTTAGCATTGACTGCAGACCAGAAATGGACGGTCAACCAGCTAATGATCCTGGTCCGGATGACGATTCTAGCAACACGCCACATATACAGAGTATGCTAAATTGTTTAAAATAGCTGTGGTATCTTAATTATTTAATGCGTGATGATCACTTCTCAATTTGGTGGGTAAGTTTAGTAATATATTGTTACATTCGTTAGGTACCCGGAAATGCAGAACGTATGATATATTTGTTGGCCAGCTCTTCATTGATCGATCCACCTTCAAACATCATATGGCGATGTATGCAATTGCCAACAAGTTTCACTTCCGAAACAAACGATCGGAACCTGAAAAAATGGTTCTGGAATGCAGTGGGGGTGACTGCAAGTGGAGGGTTTATGCTGCTAGGGTGAAAGGTGCTGATTGGTATGAACTATGCAAGGCGAACCTAGAGCATCGTTGTAATGTGACTGAGAGGGGTGCCTTTATGAAGCATGCTAGCTCAAAACTCATTGCTGCTATAATGCGTTCCAAGTATGAGAGGCGCGGTCGTGGACCTACACCTGGTGTTCTGAGAGATATAATGCGTGATGATCACAACGTTCCAATCACATATTGGAAGGCTTGGCGCTTTAGAGAATCAGCTATGAAGCTCAGAAAAGGTGCTGCTGGTGATTCTTATCGTCTACTGCCCTCCTATTTACAGCAATTGGTGATAGCAAATCCTGGGACTATTGTTCACTTGGAGACTTCGTTTGAGATTGGTGTAGGCCAGAAGTTTAAATATCTATTTTTCGCAATTGGAGCATGTATCAGTGGGTTCCCAAGTATGCAAAAGGTCATTGTGTTAGATGGTACACACCTTAAATGTAAATACGGCGGGCGTCTACTGACGGCCAGTTTTCAAGACGGGAATTACCAAATTTTCCCCATCGGTTTCAGAATCGTCGATGGAGAGAACGATGGATCCTGGGGGTGGTTTCTGGAAATAACTATCAGCTATTGTGGAAGATAGCCATGAACTAGTCTTCGTCACGAATAGACATGGGAGCATATACAGTGCCATCAGGAAGGTAATAATTAACTAAGATTGTGACCGATAACTTTTATTATAGCTGTGACGGATGATTGTTTTAAGTTTTTGTTTTCTACATATGTATAGTACATATTAATCATTACGGTTCCTTGAAACCAACTGCAGGTGTATCAAAGAGCCAGACATGGAGTGTGTGTCGTGCATCTGCAGAGGAACATCCAGACAATGTTCAAGAAGAGAAACATTGGGTACCTGGTCTCTAAAGCAACGAGCGCGTTTACTATGACCGAGTTTTATGCGCAATTCAATGAGCTCAAAAGGGTTGACGCAGTTTGTGCTGAGTACTTAACGAAGTTAGGGTTCGGACAGTGGACTAGATTACACTTCTGTGGTGCGAGGTATAATGTTATGACTTCAAATATCGCCGAGTCCCTTAACGCTGCACTAGCCATGGCTAGGGAGTTCCCTATAATTCCGCTAGTTGAGTACATCAGATCAACCCTTATGATGTGGTTCGCAATCAGGCGTGAAGATGCGCACAGGTCTCCTGGCCCACTTACGAGAAGGATCCAGCATCTTCTTGAAAAAAACTTTGTTAAATCAACTGAGTTTCATGTGGCTAATATAAGGGCCACGGAGTTTGAGGTACGAACTAAGGATGGAGATGTTTTTCGGGTTGATATGGAGAACAGATACTGTAGCTGTAGAGAATTTCAAATGTTAGAGTTTCCATGTGCGCATGCCGTAGCGGGTGTTGTTGCTGGAAAATGCTAACGTAGAGGCACTTGCGGCAACGGAATATTTGAAGGAAACGTGGTGCATGGCATACGAAGGGAGTATAAACCCCGTACCTGTAACGGAAGGGATAGTAGAGGCGACAGACGACCTCGCTAACTTGAATCTTTTCCCACCCAGTACCAGACGCCTTCCTGGGCGACCGCGTAAGAAGCGGTTTCTTTCTTGCGGGGAGTTTAAGGTATGATTTGTATAGAGTAATTTAAAATATGGTCAATTCAAATCTGATTAGGTTGTTACATATGTAGATTTTCAATACAAAGTGTTGCATTTTTATTAGGCATCATCTCGGAAGAAGGCAACAAAGTGTAGTAGATGTGGGGGAGCGGGACATAACCGCGCCACCTGCAAAAGACCTATATAAGTAAGGGGAAGACATGATAGAAGGGGCAAGGAGGAAGAGGCTGTTGGTTTTTTGGAGGCATTTTTTATTCTGGGGGAACAATGTGCTCGCCTTCGTGCGATTGTCTATAGTACGCTACCACGAACCCAAAGCGACTCGACGCAGTGGTCTATGTGTGAAAGGTTGCGTGGAGTTGAATAAATCTCCCCTTTCTATTGTATAAATTATGAATGTACAGTTTGTGTTTAATGTTGGATATGGCGTTGTGGTCTGGTCTCCTGTAAGATATGGTCTATACCGCGTTACTTTTGTGGTGTTGGATGTTATTGTATAAATGAAGTTTACGTTAATGTTTTTCATGTGCTTTAATTCGGCTTCACAACGATTGGTGTGTAATGTTGTTTTAAATTAGTCGCTAACTCTTGGTTTGTTAGAGTTTGGGGGAAGAATATTTCATAAGGACTAAAGACCGCACTTACTTAGGAGTTGAGCTGTTTGGATGGTTACAAGCAATTCTTATTAGTTTTCTCCCCAATACGTAACAGGTACCATAAAATGTATTTGATACAAATAGTGGTAGTGGAACGCAAAACATCTGATGCGGTTAGACGTCTACCAAATCTGATTCGATAACCACATAGTAGACTATTCGTGGGGAGCTGGCAGAAATACAACTACTAGTTTAGTATCGGTTACAGAGTGGGAGAACAGCGTAAATACAAAAAAAAAAGTGTTTTAACTATGACAAACGGCAAGCCTTCAACCAGATCAAAGCGGACTCACGAGTTCCTCGTACACGTTGATCGCCAATTTCTTAGCTTCAGCTTCCAATGAATCTTCAGTCATCACTTGGCAAGCGTCAATCCCACCAAATGCATGGGCGTGTATGAGGAGTTCTGTAACTACACCTGTGTCAAGAACGGTGTGTTGTGGAATACCCTCCATCCTAGAAATAGAGTATGGTTTGAAAGAGGGTGTTACAGGTGATGATTTTGTATTTTTGAGAACATACGGCGCCATACTGGCAATAGGAGACAACTCTGCCAGTAGTAGCTCCTGGTGCAGGCTTGAGTGGTTGCAGTGAAGGACAGAAACCTCCTTTTTGGTAGTGTTGAGATAGACACCAACCCAGAATCTTTGTTGGAATAAGAAAGGGAAGTATACTCTTTCTGGAATCTGGTTTGACCATTTGAGATGGTGGTTTGGGCGGCAGACCGTAATTGGATATTTAAGCTTCTGTCTATCTTTTAGCGTTGTTCGGGTGAATTTGGTTTTGAACCCCACTAATGCTGCTGGTAGAGACGTGTCCATAAAAAGTATGGTGGCTAGAAGAGCGTCGTGGCGTTGTTGGCTTAGCTTTGATCGGTAGATTTGTATTATAGCGTCAAGTACCTGTAACAGAAGTAAATGCAGTATATAAATGTGTGGTGACTCCGGACATGATGTTCAACTTTGATAAGGGTGAGAGGTTATTAACCGTGGTTGTAAGTTGCTTCCCGCGAGTTCCTATGGAAACAATGTCATCCGTACTAATTTTATTAGCGGAACCAAAGGTGATTAACCTGTACAATACAAATTAGTTGATAACATTTAATATGGTGGCTCTAGTATATGTATCTTATATAAAACAGAGGTGAAGTTACTTGGGTGTCAACGTCCTTAGTAAGAGTGTACTGAATTTGTGTGATATGGTACCGGCAGTTCCTGATATTCAATATAAAAATTATTTATCGTATAGTGTTGTCTGGGGGGGAGTTGAGAATAACAAGGGGAGCACAGCGTTAGGGAACATACCCGTGGGGGGGAAGAGGTTGGTCTGGCAAGGGACCTTGCCGTTGCAAATTAGATAACTATTGAGCTGCCATGCGCCGAATGGAAGCAAGCTCTTCCTGCGTCAATCCGATGGAGAATGACGGTGGTGGGCAGTGTACAGCATGGTTTGGAACCTACGTATATGGTAAAAAACGCATATTAAGTTGGGTAGGAATTAATAATCCCAATAGGTGCTTAATATCAAAGTACCAAATAAACAGGTTGAGGAATGCCAGTCATGTATGTGTAGGATGAAGGTAGTCAATTAAGGTAGCTAGGTAAACTTATTGTTATGTTTTTCTTGTTTGGGAGATGGAT
Organism: Isatis lusitanica; assembly: GCA_900406415.1. Classification (NCBI taxonomy): domain Eukaryota; kingdom Viridiplantae; phylum Streptophyta; class Magnoliopsida; order Brassicales; family Brassicaceae; genus Isatis; species Isatis lusitanica. The sequence continues at coordinate 3,774 of OVBB01002086.1, read as the reverse complement.
GTAAAACCGAAGGAACGGTTTAGCGAAAACTTTGTAACTAACACAATGGTAGTGAAAAAGAAGTGGAATCAATGCTATTACTCACGATATTGGGGGGATCAGCACATTGTTCCACCGTTGATGTTGCAGGGATGGTAGTAGCATTCGCAGCTACAGGTGGCTGATTGATGTTTGCCGGTCAAGAGAACGTTGTTAAGTGATTGGCATTGAAACGGAGGAACAAAATATGTGACTGATAATGGGTAATGAAGGACCGAAATTAAACAGTAGAGGTGGTGGTCCAGCTTGAAAAAAACCTACAACTGCAGGATGGGGCGGTGTGTTCGTAGGGGATTGTGCGGTTGGAGGAACTGTACTGTCTCGTGCCTGAAAAAAACCACCAAAAATAAGTCAGATTTATTTACGAAGTCATTTGTTTAGTTTTCTTTGCAGGGAAGTTCATACCTTATCTGCTTCTGGAAAAGTGTCCAACCCACCAAATTTCGTTTGTGTATTAGCATTCGCGGTGGTATTAGTAGCTGGAGTGATGGCATGAATGGTGGAGACAATTTTGTCTGTTAGAGTCTGCTGAAGTAGAAGGAACTGTTCAGCAAGCGATTTTTGAAGGCGACTCTCCATAGCTATGCTTTCCTCTCTCATGGAGACATTGATCATATCAACATGCTTAGATAGGTGGGAAGAGAGCAGATCTGATAGCATTGCGAAATCAACTTCGCAACTGGTGGATCCACCGCTCCCCTGAACTTCGTCATCGCAGTCCTCATTGACATCACACAACTTTTCTTTTTCCTTCTGTTCCTTCGCCTCCTTCTTCTTGTTTTTCTTCTCAGTGCGTAGTTTAGCAAGGCCTGTTTTGGTAAGGCCACCTTTGAACATTTTCTTAGTAAACTCGAAGTCATCTTCAATCAGCTTAATCATTGAATCCACACGTGGGTCATCATCCTCGTCGGACCAAGAGAAATCCATGTCGTTCAATGCATCAACCTCCGGACCAGCTAATATTGAGAACACTTCTTCTTGTGGTACAGCGGAAAACAATATAGTTTGTTAGTAAATAAATTAGTACCAAGTACCAAAAAAATTAGTAACTAACATGGAATGTAGCGACCCAAGTAAGTCAGTAGTCAGGCGAAAATGTGAATGGTAACTAACTACTCTACCTGGCATTGGTCGTCTACTAAACGGGCGTGTGCCGGGTTCAGACCTACACGCGGGCGTTTGAGTTGTGGTGGATGTGGCGCAGCAGCAGGCACATTATCGGCGTCCTCCCCTGATTCTTCACCTGATTTAAGATCTGATTCCTCCTCTGCAACTTCTACAATTTCCAAGATAGCTGGTACTGCAGCGGCGAAAACTAGCTGAATTGCATGGACGAAACCCCGGATGGCTAGAGTGTTTTGAGATAAAGCTACCTCCTCTTTATGCTACCCATCAATGTTTGGAATGCTACTCTACCCCATGGATGTGCAAAGAATGTATTGAGGTTTCTAATCAGCTCTACATGGTCAGTGTTTATCTTAGGATAGTGTGATGTTAACGCAAGGCATGCAAACTTGATTCGGGTATCTCTATCCTTTACACTTCGTTTTTTGAAAAGAGTAATTACTCGATCAACAGTGCACGACTTTAGCTTATCGAAGAGCTCAGGCCAGTAAGGTTTCTCATTTACTGGGTTGCGTCTCCGCTATGTGAAGTTAAGTTGGGCAATTTCCCACAGTTCAAACCCGTAACGTAGGCAAATTCACGGAGCGAGAACCACAAAGGTTTGCCTGCGAAAAGGAACCATATCTCGTGTTTCTTACGGACTCTGAGCTGCCTGACAATTAGATGTTGCCCGAAACTTCCCGAAAACGACAGAAGCTGAGAGGTTCCTATGATGGTGCTAAACGGCGATTGGTGGAGGAAATCGACTTCTTCTTTGTCCAAGGCGTTGAGAATAGAATCAATTCGTTTGGTTTTATGGTAGCAGTTGAGCCTCTCACCACCGGGCTCGTGACCGGCGGCAAACATCCTCTCCAATAGCAACATTTGATGAGTCTAAAAAAAGGCAATTGTTAGATCTGAAGGGGATTTAATTGAATGTCAGACAGAAAAAACCTACCGAACAATAAATTACCTGAACCGTTTGTTAGGATGACAGCAATTTTGGCTGGCGACGACGAGGATAGTGCTTTGTGTCTGTTTCTGCAATCGAGTAATGGCGTAAAAAAAGAAGACGGTCCCAACTAGAAGAAAAGGTTCCAGATGAGAGAGAGAAGGAAAATGTGGTCCACGCAAAAGGAAAGCACAAGAGTTTTAAAATTTATTTTTAATTTTATTTTATGCAACATTATACCTAAACTATACTAACTCGACTCTATCTTTTGTAGGCTATAGGGATGCATTCGGAATATGGAAAAGCAAATAGTACTAACATCCATTTTGCCAATTACAACATAAATTGGGTATATGAGATGCAAATACTCTTTAATCTTTCAAGTTGAAGTATATATTTAGGAATAAAAGAACTAAAGCAAAACACATGAAAGAAACCATAAATCAGATTAATGGGAATTTTGGGAAATAAAGGACTTAACAGTTATCAACACACCAAACAACCTTGAATGTTTTGTTGGCGGCTACAATCAGCACCTCTAAATTCTAATCTCTTCTTGCAACCTAGAAGACCTAATTCAAAGACAGTTCTTTAAGAAATGGGTTTCAACAAAATTTGTTGTTTTTCACGATCTATAAATAGTGAAAAGTAATCTTTATATTAATATACAAAAGTTCAAACCTAAATATTAGTGAGATTGTCCACATATATATAAAATTACTAATTAAAATAAAGAAAACTGTCAAACAAATTTTGTATCTGCTCTCTTATGTAAGGCAGAACACTTTTATCAGCGGCATAGGAAACCTGTCTTTTCAGAATTATCGCCCCGGCTTTAGCTGTACGTATGAAAGACGTACAAATTTGTTTCTGGTCTTGTTTCACGTTTGCCATTTGGAATTATCCTTTTCATGTGATACAGTTTCATGTTAAATCTCATTTTAAGCTTCTTTGTTTTGAATACATTGTTTTGTTTTGCTACAGAAGATACACAGACAATCTGTATTATACATGAGTTCTTTGATCTTAAAACCCTTGTGTTCTTATTTGAGCGAGGGTTCTTCGATTTATCCATTCTTTTTGGCTGATCTCGAAATGGATCAATGTTACTCCTCTTTATGGTTCTCTTTCTAGATATGTTTTCTCTTTTGATGAGTTCAAAGATTAAGCATTTTTGTAATTAAAATACCTGACTATTCATAGCAAATCTATAATTTCAAGTTCACTGCATTGATCTGGAGTTTTTAAAGTTTGAGCAAATCTTTATGTTATTTTATTCATAGCAAATCTATAATCTCGAGTTCACTGCGTTCATCTGAAATTTGGAGTTTGAGCTAATCTTTCTCCAATTATATTGTTTGCTCTGTTCTCTCGTTTTGCTTTCTAGCAAGTCGAAGAC
>OVBB01002085.1:385-11670 GCA_900406415.1 Isatis lusitanica | reverse complement strand
CTCTCTCTCTCTCTCTCTCTCTCTCTCTCTCTCTCTCTCTCTCTATGAACTTGCGGCTAGGGTTGATCGTTGGAGAGGGAGATGTTTACGCCATACACACATACACACACGATCGCATATGGAAGAGATGTTGGGCTTCCCTGGGCCTTAGGAAGAAATCAATTGGGTCACGGGATAGAAGCGTTACAATTCTTCCCCACTAACGAGGAATTCGTCCTTGAATTCAAGTTCGGATTCGACTGTCAGATCTGCTCCTCAAAAGCTCAGGGTAATCAAATCCTCAACTGATTCTTGGTTTCACATACTTCTTCATGAATTTCGTTTTCTCTTGACACACTCTGACCATGAGATCTTTTCCTGCTGCACTTTCGTTTCTTGACGCTACTAGAAGTGCCACCGGTTGGCAAGACGCATTCTTTTCTTTTCTTTTTGTCTTTTTTTTTTCACTTGGCAACTGTTGAAAGATTTGCTCTGACCTTCTAACAATCTTTCTAAATGCAACACGAGTTTAAAGTAGACTTCTCATGTTTGCTGAATACCCTGAAGAAAAAAAATGATAATTTCTTCGGCCCTGGGGATATGCACTCCCATTCTCCAACTCCACTTAATGTCATGGTGAATGACCGGTCCTTAAAAAAATAACATCATCCTGGTTTAACTCCATCACCGCTAAGTCTCCAATAAAATCAACTCTCCTGAGTACCAGTGATACATAACCGACTAAATGAATCTGTCTACTCTTCGGCTCGAACACACTAGATGACCAATACGTGACTAGTCCCGACATACGAAACTTTAAGTAGATCCAATATCCAATAGGGTATAAGCTTCCCTACCCCAAGCGACAATTGACCAACACAAGTACTAATCAATGGTTTCCACATAAACGATATACTCAAATATAAATCTCAACATAAACAATCTCAGCTCTCTCGTGGTCTCCAATAACAAATACTCGTGACAAAAGCTTGGCGCTTGGGTGGTGGCAGAAGAAACCATGAATTCACTGTGAACAATCCCTGAAAATATGAACCTACTGATCCAAACAGAACAACTCTCGGTCCAACCGCTGGTTCGACTGACGCTGCAACCTAACTGACAAATGGCGCATCCACTTACTTAGACTGGAATTTACTTATGACATGATCCAACCATCCCGATGAAAAAGACTGCATGCACTCTCCCAAATGTTGATGGTGACAATAAAAGCAATACGGCGAAAGTCCCAACAGATCTGACGCCCCTATGTCCCAAATAAGTCTTCTCAAGCTTTCGCTGAATCACCTTGAAATTATTTTTTATCCTACTATCTCTGCCTCCTGAATAAAAGTCTTCTCAACCAACTCGATCAGGCTGGAGTAGTCTCGTACTGCATAACGCTTGCAAGTACCCACTCGCAGACCATTTAAGAACCTCCTTATCAAGACCTCATCGGCTATGAATTCCCCATAAAATCTGTGCAGACAGAAAAACTCTTACTCGTATTCCCTGATAGTCCTAGTGCCTGAAGAAAGGTTCTCACAAACATTCACATTCACATGTATGGCTTCTCGTTGAAAGAATTTTCTGGCAAATTCCCTCTCGAAGTAATTGTAAGTGAACACATAACAGCTGCGACTACTCTCCACAACTCCTTCTAACCAATGAAAGACGTCATTCCTCAGAAATTGAGTAGCCAAATCCAACTAGAACTCTATTGTACACTTCTTATGCTCCAAGTTACGGTCCAACTTCTTACCTTAATTGTCTGCAGTGACAATATCCATTGTCCTTCCAATCTGACCCAAACTCACGTCCCACATCTTTCTCATTAGCTCTCAATACATGAGTCCCTCTCTGTCTATGGCAGATACTGGCGGTGGCGACATGAGATCAATAACCTTAGGAGCAAGCTACTGTGCGGACCTCTCGTGGCACCTCTGAAGCTTTATCCATTTTTCTGTGTTGCTAATATCGGTCCACTCCCTGAACCTCAACCGGTGGTACAATCGATGGTGACGGTGGAACGTTGGTGGGTGCTTACTTTGCTTGAAGAGCAACCTGGCGAGCAATCAACGGTGCAATTATCCGATCAGCTTTCTGCACAGCTATCCATGGCGGCCTTTTGTGCAACTGCTGCATTACCCCCTGAGCAACTTACCTGACGACATTCTCATTAACTTGCTGAGAATTGGTCTCCTCGGCTATGACCTGCTGAATGACGAACTGATTAACCTGCTGAGAATTGGTCTCCTCAGCTACGACCTGCTGAATAACGAGCTGACAAACCTGGCGCAAGAACGATTAACTTTCCTTGATGGCAACTGAAAACGGACAACCTGTTTAAACTGAGGCTGAAATGAAACAAACTTAGAATATATTAACACCAGACAAAATTGGTGCCCCTTTGTTTTTTTTTTTGTTTTTTTTAATACCTAAGTCCCCGAATTTATTTATTTATTTATTTTTATTTACTTTTTATTGTTAAAACCGTTGAAAACTGAATTTGCAATTATGCTTCCTCAAGAACGATGTGCCACTAACCACATCACAAAACTCTTATACTTCAATCCTCTATGTCTTATAACTCAACTATCTCAAATGCTTAATGTATATAATAAAATACAAATAAAACATACAAATTCCAATGAAGCACCCATATCGTCATAAGCATATTTTTCCGTCTCACCTCAAAAGCGGAAAAGGGAAAAAAGAGGGGTGAGTAACAGGGGAGTCACTCAGTGAGGTATGGGATGCTAATCACAGTTACGCAAATTTGTTCATAGCACGCCACATACAGAAAATAGACTAAACATGCACAAACCCGGTACCTCGCCTCAAACAACACGCGATGCAAATATAGAAGTCACGTCTCTGAACCCCTGCAATCACTATCGACCCACATAATCGACTAATCCTAGCTCTAACATGTATTAAAGAATCAATTAAAATTTTAATGCACAATCAATGTGTTGAATCATCTATTATTCCTTAGTCCAATTGACAAACAAAACTACCTACACTCGATCAAGTAAAGGGAACACATTTAGTACCAAATTCCATCCATGGCGCTTTTTGACGAAAAACATGATATTTTGCGGAAAAGCCCTCATCTTAGCCAAAACAGATGATAAGTGCGGCTTCTGAACTCCAGATGCTTAAACGGATGCACATATTGAGTGGGAACGGTCTTCTTCGAACGGCGAAAAACAGTTAACGAGTTTATCTGGTCAAAGTCAACAGAAAGTCAACGGTCAAACCAGTCAAACCAATCAAACTGGACCTAAAATTAAACCAGACCCGACCAAACCGGTTACCCAATCCGGGTCCAAACCCGAGTGAAATCCCTAAACCAACTTGATTAATTAAACTAAATCAACAATTAAACTAACTAAACCAAAATTAATTAAATTAAACCAAAAATCTAATTAACTAAACCAGTTCAATCTAACTAAATCTAAATTAAACAAATTTACCACTAATGGCAGAGGCGGAGATCGTGATGCATTGCGGACGTTGGCGATCGGAGCTCGGGCACGGGATTGAAGACGCAGCCACCAGCGAGCAATGACGGAGGTGTTGTGATGACGCTGGCAATGAGGAGAACCTGGTGGATATGAGATCGGAGCACACGTAGAAGATCAGAGATGATGGTGTCGAGATGGATTGCAGAGGAAGTAACGGCTGGATCGCGACTTCTTCTCCTCATGGTGACCCGCAGTAACTAATGGTGACTCCTGTGATACTCCCCGGTGCTGACTGGTGCAGGAGAAACGAAGGTGGTGACTGAAGGAGAAGCTGCGATGGTGGTGATCGAAGATGACGAACCGGATGCTCCTTGCTCAAAATGCGATCGTGGGAGAGGAAGAAGATGACAATGATGGAGGGGAGATAATCTCGACAAGGTTTCTATGGCTGCTGCTCCTTCCTCTCTCTCTGAACTTGCGGCTAGGATTGATCGTTGGAGAGGGAGATGTTTACGCCATACACACATACACACACGATCAGATAGGGGAAGAGATGTTGGGCTTGCCTGGGCCTTAGGAAGAAATCAAATGGGTCACGGGCTAGGATCGTTACATTAACATTGACACGAGAAAATGATCTATAGAACAATGGGGTTCATAAAGATTTCACATTTCAGGTAGAAAAATTCGAGAAAAAATATTAATATATATTCTTTTTCTCTTTCTCTTGTTACACGTATATCCATTAATGATGATAAATCAAATATATCATCTTCTTCACCATTCCAAATAAAAAATACCCAAAGAAAAAAATAAAATGAAGAAAATACTAGGAAATACTTCGAAATTAGTGTTTTTTTTTTGCTTTCAATCCTATATTGATAATAACATATTGAAAAATAGATTTGCCTGGCTCGATCCTGTTTGCCCTTTTTCAATTAGAAAATACATTTTTCCTAATCTTTCTCGGTCACTGTCTCCATCCATTAAGGTAGTGGAATGAAATCTTTATAGAGAGCGAAGTCAGGGGTTGTTAATTACGTAAACCCCTTCTTGCTTAAATTCGTGGATAATTTAGGTTTGTGTCACACATTTCTTGGGGACCGATATACATTTGATGCTAATATGGTTGAGGTGAATAGCATGATGAAGAAGTTCAAGACTGGCATTGTCAAAGACAGAGCTTCGTGGACATATTCCGGTTTCAGTCTTCCTTTTGAGGTGAGTCTTAGTTAGGACAAGATAATTATAATTACATAGCACAATTTCAAGTTTTTGATACTGCAACTCTTTCTGTAGGCTTTCACGTTTGAGTGTATTCCTGTGCTGGGACAAAAATTTAGAGTAGATGTAGCCGCCGAGAAGGACTGTTCATAGTTGTGCAAACGAAAGTTCACCGAGACTTGCATGAAATGATATCCATTGGTAGACATTGACGACGTCATTGGAATTACAAAGGTTAGAGGTAGTCGTGTTATATGATTATTTGATGTGAATATTTTTTTTTATATACTTATAGTTGTGTTTATATTCGCAGGATATCATTAGCATATTGGAACCTGACTCGGATGAGGAAAACCTTATGTAGCGCATCATAGACAAAAATTGTGATGACGATATAGACTATATTGATCCAATCGTTGATGGTTGGACAAACCATCTGATTAGGCATGGGCAGAGCATATTTTGGGAAGATCTATATGACATGGACTTGGCAGCGCAAGGTCTCACTAAGAATGGTGATGACATTCCTATACATGAACCTCTAAATGATGCATCATCATTATTGGAGATGAAGGCATCGCTGGAGAAAGAGTGTGAAATTATATCAAGGAGAGACTGAAAGATATCGAACATTTTCTGCAGGAACACATAATCAAAGGTCATGAAACCGGCACGAGTACAAGTCCTGATAATGATGTTGGCGAAGGTGAGCGGACATCGGAGGACAAGATTGGTGAGAATGAAGAGCATGTTGGTCATGACGGTATGGCGTATGCTGCTCCATCGCACAAGAAATGGCAAGGGAAATGGGAGGAAAAAAAATTGAAAAAGTGAGATGCTTTGGATGCTTATTTGTCTTATTGTTTTTGAACTTGTTTTTGAGTTTGACTGAGGGATGTCCTCTGTTGCTTAACTTGTATTATCCTTTTTGAACTTATTTTGAGTATCAACATATTAGGTGAGAATGATGGGTTTTTCAAGAACTCAAATACTTATTGAAAAGATGCACGTTACATAGGTACAAGTAATGTAGATCCACAAAAAATAAAAATGAACACTTTTGTTTCCGTTTCTATCACATTGAAAATGAAACAAAATAATCGGACTGCAAATCAGACATATCCATTAAAACTTGTTCACCGCTGGTGTGCAACTTTTTCTCTGGCCTCTATCCGTCGTCACGATATTAGGTTATAGGAAATAAATAAAAAAGTAGGAACTTTTTGCTTCTCGATTATATGGGTTCGAATTCCCGCCGGCGGCTGAAACTAAAATTTCACAGTTTCTCCAAAAGAAGGTTAAAATTGCCAGACAATACCAGTGCTATGTCAGAATAGCACACTATAATCCGCGCTAACAGAATTGTTAAGAATGCGCTTAATATGTTGTTAAATCAAAATACAGTTGTACGCAAACTACCGATTGAACATAATTACTAATAGTTGTATTTTTGCGATTTTAGAGTATTTGAACATTATTTTAAACTATCACTGTGTAGTTGTATTTACAATTTTAAAGTTTAAGTTATCGATTACAACATTTCCAATATACAATTTGTAAACAATATAACTTTTTCTCACATCTTTATCACAAGCCTTTTAACATTGCCTATATCCTCCTTATATTGGAAGGTGTGGTTATGTGAGAAACATGTTTGTGAATTTACATGACGAGTTTTGATTTGTTAATTCAGGGACATTCCAATCACGATATTTGGCTAAGTTTTAAACAGACTTCATATAGTCTGTTTCCATGTAAAGAAATGTTCCAAAAGAAGTGTATTGACAATAACTAACATCTCACCCTCTGCCGATATCTGCCATTTGCTACCCATTTACAACGATTGGCTTAAATGATGAATTTTTTTTTCTTTTCCTAATTTAGGACATTCGAATCACGACAATTTGTAAATAGAACTAAAATTACACGTTCTACCCATATCTGCCATACACGCTCCGCCGACATCTGCAAGACATTCTCTGCCGATACCTGCCCATAGTCGCTCGGCCCGTATCGAACATAAACCCTCACATATACAAGTACATTAATTTTTTTGTTCCAACCTGTTTTGGGCCCATGAATATAAAACCAAAAAAAATTAGGGTTCAGTTGTTTGTTCACTTATCAGTCATCACTTAATTCACCATGGACGAAGATCCCTCCGCCGTCGACCCCTCCTTGTGTCTCCTCGAGGTAATCCCTATCACCCGATCCGTCTATTATTAATCTCATACCTCTTTTATTTCTCCCATCCAGTGTACTCACTGTCACGTGGTAAAACATGTTTATTCTCAGCCATGTGCATCCTGCAATTCTCCAGTTCTGCCAAAGATACCATGCCCTAATGCATCCTTCGGCTGCACTACGGTTCTTGAATACAGCCAAGTTCCACAAAATCAATCAGAGAAATGCGAATACACCCATTCTCCATGCCCTTTTACATGTTGCGACTTCACTGGCTCTTGCAGTCAATTGTATAGCCACGCCTACAATGTTCACTCTTACGAGGTGCAACTAATTGAATGTGAAATGCCAACGGATATTAGCTTTGTTCATCGTCACATGTTAGTTCTTTAATAACGCGCAGGTGGGGAGTTTCTTATTGTGGAACGTGTGGATAGTTTTCCCAGGCCAAATTCAGTTTCATATTTCCTTACATGTATTTCACCAAAAATTTTGACAATGGACAACCTTTCCTACAAACTGACCATCCCATGGCTGGACGCAGTTGGTTCATTTGGAGGGAGAGCAACTTTAGAATCATATGCCAGACAAGTTTATAACGCATGGAAGGATCCGTTTGATTATAAAATCTGGATTAGATGGATGAAGAATGGGAATAGGGGAAGGGAGACTCTTTTAAAATGATGTAGACACTCCTCTCAAGATTAAGGAGAGGAATTTAAGTCGTTTATTTACTGTTCAAATGATAATACAAATTTCAAGGATGCTTCTTAGGTGAACAGATCGTATACCGAACTGTTCTTCTAAGAATCCTCTTTCTTTTTTCTTTTGTTCCCCTTTATTCGAACACTTAATGCTCCTATTTATACTACAGTAAAAGCCTCGTTTTCTGTGATGTAGGTCTGCGCCTACGCCCAGGCTCGCTTCTTTATCTGGCGGTCCTTCGTTGGCTCCTGTCTTTCCAACAGAAAGTTGCGTCACGTCAATCGCAGGATCTGTTTTTATCAGGATATATCGGCAGGCTCCTCAGAAGATAGTTCATCGACTACGATCTTTAAGACTCCGCCTCCTTCTTTATCGATCCTTTGATCTTTGGGTCACATTCGATTTTGCTAGGCCTGGCCGGGGCCGTCTGGGCCCACCTCCAACAATTGTCCCCCCCCAAGTTTGCGGTTTAGATAAACACGGACTTCATTATCATGTGTTCTTTTGGAGGTCGGCACTCGAAATTGACGCATGTTTTCCACGTGTCAATACTCGATTGTTTCCTCGGATATATCTTCTGAAGCATTCATTGCAAGCCGAGATTCGTGTCATTTCATTAACCAGGACATGGGTTCGAGGCGTCCATCTTCTATAAATATGTTTGTTCTTCTTCTCTCTTATATCATCGTTCCCTTTTCGAGGTAAAAACTTTCTGTTTGGTTCGATCTCATATCTTTAGATACCTTTCCGAGAAAGCGTCTTTCAAGTATTACTGATCTATTATTAGATGTCGAATGTTTGAATCGAATAAGGTTAACCATCTGCGACTCAAAATGATAACCCTCTTGCCGAAGAGCTGTCTACTCCGTCGGTATCCCGGAGTCATTCGTCGGATCTGGACTCATGGCGCCTGGATTTGGATGAACGGCCGCTCGTTCATAGGAGGACCGGCGCGGCTCGTACCTCCAAGGTCCCCATTTCCGTGCCAAGGGAGGGGAAAAAGGGAAAAGAAACATCCAATTCTTTCAAAAAAGTCTCCGCGGATGGCGATTCCCTTCTTTCTGTGAAGTCACTTAAGGAATTGAGCGTGGAGCATCATTTTCCTCCTGACTTAGTATTCCGGGAGGTGAGGAAAGGCGAGCGGCTATGGACTCCTCCTCCGGGTTTCATGTGTTTATCCGAGCAATACTTCAAGCAAGTGAGACTTGTGTTTCCCCTTCCTAAGCTGCTTGCTTCTTACTGTGATGCTTGCGGTATCGCGATTTCTCAGCTTACTCCCTCGACAATGGAGAATATGATGGCCGCCGTTGTCTTAGGCCGAGAGGCTGGTGTGGGTATGGATTTGCCTTTCTTCGAGGCCATGTCATTGTTTTGCTTCAACAGTTCCAAAACTCATGGCACTTTTTATGTGAACATAAAATCCGAATTCGGAATCATCGGAAAGACACTGAGCAAGGCCAATGATTGGGTTCGTCGATTCTTCTTTGTGAAGATCGACAATGTTTTGGTGCACAATCTCGGTGCGACATTTAGGCCGACTTGGGGGTTCTTTTCTGGAAGCTCTTTGGTCGTCTTGTTCTTCTGACGTTTATCCATTCTTTCTTTTGCAGTTCGCTCTTTTCATCCTACGCCGGCGACTTTTCAAGACGATATTGCGCGAATACAACGCTCTGGGAGGATCGATTGGAAGGATTCTCGAGGGAAAGAGTCGAAGGCGCTTTTTCTCTTCTGGTAACATGTCGGTGATTTTTCTTTCATTTTATATATGGAGATGGTAGCGATTTGTTTATCGTTTTGTCCCTGTTTCTGTCCAGTTCTTCGTGATTCCTTTTTGTCATACAAGTCCCATGGTTGCGACCGAGAAAAAGTGGCAGATAGGTCCAGTGAAAAGGAAGCTGTCGAGCTATGCCAAATCCCAGGCTGGGTCATGTCATGCCTAGGTTGGCAGTACTTCTTCCGTTCCTTTGAGCGATATTTGAGTCGATCAGGCTTCTTCCGTGGTTCCTTTGGTTTCAATTCTGCAGATCGGCCGCATTTTATCAGAGCCTACTTTGCCGGATGTCGCTCTTCTTTCCGAAAATAATCCCGTGAATTCGTGTCTTCTACAGGATGTTTCGTTAGAGGGAATTGGTTCGTTGGGTCCCACATAGTTGCGCGGAGGGCGATCTGAGGGCTCAAGGTCGTTCCTCACCCATTCCTTCTATGGCTGAGCCCGAAGGATCCGCCTCAAAGCGTCAGAAAACGGCGGTCTCACCTTTTGGTTTTGTCTATAACTTCAATAAAGATATTCCCCTCGAGAATGATGAGAGATCATGCGCTGAATTCTTTCGGCGCATCCGTGGTGGACCAAATTTCTTTCCTTCTCCCAATCGTCTCGAATTCGGTGATAGTTATATGTTGGCTTGCAGCTATTTCGCTAAGGTATGTGCGGTTTTTTGCCTTTGTCTCCTTTTATCGATTCATTGTATTTATGACTGTTTTCTCCTTTTCCGCGTGGATTTTCTCAAAATAATAAGAATATCGACGATTATGATTGCGAAGTGAAGAAGGCGGCTGCGACAATCTTCGATCTTCGCGGCGAGCTCGAGGCAGAGAGGCAGAGGGTCTCTGGGATGGCCGAGGAGATCGTTGGTTTGAGGAAAGAGGTGACCCGTCTTTCGTCCTGTGAGGAGGAGCTGTCCCTTGTTCGCGACGAGCTTTCCAACGCTGCTGATCACCTTCAGTTGGAGCTTTCTCGTAAGGACGAAGAGAGGAGAGAGGCCTTTTGTCTAGAGCTGGAGGGGGCAGAGAAGAAAGCTGTGGAGAGGTTTTCTCCCTTCCTTGACAAAATGCGGCTCTATTTAAAAGACCAAGAGGTCGTCAACACGTTGGTGTTGAAGGAGAATCAGATAAAGGGGGTCTTGACATTTCCAAGGCCTATCTGGCGGACAAGATCCCGATTCCTGTTGATCGCATTTCAGCCTACGAGGATGCGTTTGTGGCAGCGATAGCAAAAGTGGGTAGCTATGACCAAGTCGATTTGAATGAAGACGATCTGTCGTTGGAAAAGTTCCTTCCTCTTTTTCCCGAGGTTTTTACTACTAAGGCCGGTGTATATTAATCTTCGAACCTGTTTTTATGCTGTAATATTCGAACGCTTAGTTCTTTTTAAATATCATCCTGATACAAACTTAGCCAGGAGTAGGCTTCCAGCACGGATCGGGATGGACTCAACCGGATAGCTACTAGCTTCTTCACGGACGAGTTGGTGGATTGTAGGGTCGCACTAAGGATGCGGAAGGCCTTAGATATTCCTGGCCTCTAAGTCTCTTGATATGACGCACAAGAACGACTTAAGAGGGATTTGTTACTGAAGTAAAACCCTTCAAGCAACTGAAATAAGTTCAATCTGAACTCAGAACAAAGAAAAATCCCTCTTTTTTGTAAAATGAGAAGAGTTTACAATATATAGAAAAAGATGTGCGGAACACTAGGAAGATTGTGGAGAAAACAAGACATAGGAAATGTCAAAGAAGACTAGAAAATAATAAATGAGTCAAAGTGACTCCTCGGTTCAGCACTTGGTCAAGAGTGACCATTCGCCTACTTGGACTGGTCCATGGGGCGCACATGGGTCAAGTTAACGAACGGGAAATGGTCCACGGGCTGGTCGTCCGGGTCGCGGATGAAGAAGTCATGTTCGATCACCTCAATAAGTCCCCATGTGCGGTCGGAGAAGTCTTGGTC
>OVBB01002084.1:0-12300 GCA_900406415.1 Isatis lusitanica | reverse complement strand
CAACGGAATACTACTCCGCGCATGCGCGGGGTTAGCAGCTCCACTAGTATACTAAATTCTAATCCGTTACAGCGCATAATGATGATTTTCAAAATAATTACTTGATTTTTTATTTTTTGAAATGTTAAATTTATTTATCAACAAAAGAAAAAAGTCACACTCTCATGGTCTTAACTTGAGACCACAGGAAGTTTAGGAGTTTGGCCAAAAAGAAAGCAAGTACAAGTAATTCAGTTATAATAATACAAGCTCGGTCCATCTCATGACCGCAGCATCATTGGCATAGTTCTCATCCTTTTCTAGGGCTTTAAGTCGGTTCTGCACATCCCTGTGCACCAAGCGAGCAATGTAGAGAGGGGCCTGTGCAGGGTTGTTATGAAGACGTCCGTTTCGTTCTCTCCAGATCCAATAAACTGTAGTTTGGAAAGCCATACGGGCGAGTAAGACGTCAAGCTTGGACAGCCTATTGCGCATCAGAGAATTGATTGTACCTGTCCAGTCCAGAGTGATTCTGGCACCCATGAGATTTGCAGCCAGCATCGTCCAGACTGTGTAGGTGTATAGACAAGCGAAGTATAGATGCTCCCTAGTTTCATTTATTTCTCCGCAGAAAATACACACCTGCTGCCGACCCCATTCAGCTGTTCGTGCTCCCGTTGACAACCGGTTTAAACATGCCATCCGAAGTACGAAAGCATGTCGTGGAATTGCCTAAGAAAACCACACCAGACAGGACCACTGGACTGGCTGTCCAATCTCTCGAATCTGATCCCAGGTCCTTGAGTAGATAAACTTGCTGTCGAAAGTGTCGTGACCTTGATGCCAGAGTATACGATCTGCTCCTGCTGATGGAGTTGGAGGCAGAGCGGTGTTGATCTGATCCATCAGTCGATGGGATATTTGGCCTCGTCTCTGATGTATTCTCCATTCACTTCCATTGACCACTTCAGAGACTTTTGCTTGTCGTTTAATCCCTAACGTGCTCAGTCCCGGTCCAACAGTTTGTCTTAACTGCCCCTCTTGCAACCAGTTGTCAAATCAGAAGAACGTGCTTGCCCCATCCCCCACTTCATGTTTTATAAACGTGTAGACCAGGTCTCTGATCTTAAGAACTTTAGCCCACATCCACGATCCCTTTTTGTTGTTTCTGGGATATCCCATAACGAGATACCACGGAGCAGATACCTTTGTAAACATTCCACCTAGAGGGAGTTCTTGTTGGTAAGGAGTCTCCACAGCAACTTCAGCAAAAAAACTTTTGATGTGTCTTTTAGTCTTCTTAGCCCCAAGCCCCCTTCCTTCTTAGGCTTGCAAACATCCTCCCAAGAAACCTTAGATCTCGTGGTAATGTATGGTGAGCCAGACCAGCGAAAGGCCGCACACATTCTCTCAATTGTCTCTAGGCAGCTACTAGGCAATCTAAAAGCAGAGCACCAGAAATTAGTGATACTGACTATGACTGAGCATATTAGTTGCAAGCGACCTGCATAGGATATAGTTTTGTTTGACCAAGCAAGCAAACGAGACGTTATTTTTTCAATCAACGGTTCGTAGTCGAGACGTGACATATTCTTTGTAATCAGTGGTAATCCCAGGTATCGGATGGGTAGCTTCTCAATCGGGATGTGTAATTCTGCCGCTCTGTCTGAGAGATCTTGTTTCACTTTTCCACCCATGTAAAGCGCTGACTTGCTAAGATTTATTACCAAACCTGATTCATTCTCAAATTCTTGTAAGGTTTGAATGATACCAGATAAAGAGGATTTTGTTCCGTCTGAAAAAATGATCATGTCATCAGCAAAACTGAGATGAGTAACGACCGCATCCCTTGGAAACCAATTCGACCATGTTTTGCAGCTCCGTTCAGACGATGACTAAGAACATTGATGGCGATGACGAAGAGTATTGGAGATAGGGAGCATCCTTGTCTGAGTCCCCTACTGCTGTAATAAAATCCATCCAGTTCCCCATTTACATTAACCGAGAAAGCAGCTGTAGTGATACATCCTCTAATCCAACTAACGAAGATTTCCGGAATTCCCATCGCTTGGAGAGAATGAAATCCCACTTGATAGTATCAAAAGCTTTTTCAATGTCAATTTTCAAAGCACACCGAGCAGAGATGGTATCCTTGTGGTAATCTCTGACCAATTCCGTTGCCAGAAGGACATTTTCCAGTAACAATCGACCTTGGATGAAGGCACTCTGATTCAGAAGCATGGCTTCATAGAGCAGAGTCTTTAGTCGTGATGCAAGTATCTTAGATATGACTTTATACAGCGTGTTGCAGCATGCTATGGGTCGATAGTCCTTCATTGTCTGTGCGTCTGTTTTCTTCGGAATCAGGGCGAGAATGGTAGCATTGACTCCATGTGGCATAAAACTCGTGTGAAGATAGGATTTCACAGCTGTGGTGAAATCTTGACCAATGATAGACCACACAGAAACAAAGAATTCCTTAGTGTAACCATCCGGACCCGGAGTTTTACTGGAAGGCATAGTGAACAAAGCTCTCTTGATTTCCTCCTCTGATACATCACTAGTTAGCATTTCTCGCATAGGCTCAGAGCAGCGAAATTCTAGCAGATTCCCAATGTCTTCTACTATATTGGATCGGTCGCTAGCTGCATTACTTTGAAGGAAGGTTCTGAAATGATCAAGAGCTTCATTCTTAATGTCTGTTGGGTCTGTCAAGATGGTTCCGGAAGCTGTTGTGATAGCTCTGATGCTATTTTTTTTGACCTTCTTGTCTGCACTACCTTATGAAAGAAGCTAGTATTATGATCACCAAGACGCAACCATGTGATACGTGATTTCTTCTTAAAAAACTCCTCTTCTACATCCACATAGTGATGCCATTCTTGAGCCGCAGCCGCCTCAGCAGCAAATGTGTCAGGGCAGGAATTTTCCAAGGCTTGTCTCTGCCTCTCACAAAGAACTTGCAGAGCTATCTGAGTACGTCGAGTTATGTCACCATATCTCTCCCTATTTAGCGCTCTGAGGTATGGCTTTAGAGCTTTGAGTTTCTTGTGAAAGCGATATATCGCTGACCGTGAGTGAAAGAGCTTCTCAGTTGTATTCCAATAGTCACCGACAATATCCACAAACAAAGGATGCTTTGTTAGGTAGTTAAAGAACTGAAAGTGTCTCTTCTTCTTGGGGATGACCTTAGTCATTTTTACCAATTACTTCTCATTTTTTTCTTTTGTATAATTACTTGAATTTATTTTTAAAAAGATAGTAATTTAAAAAAGCAATTATGATAAACTAATCTATCTCACGTAAATAAAAAATGTTTATATTTTTAATGAAATAATATTTGTTCTTTTTAAGTTTATGGAACACTTGTCCCTTTATACTTTTTTGAAATGTGATTTGTCCCTTACATTTTACTTATTTTTAATCCAATTATAACCCTANATTATAACCCTAAAAAATAAATTATTAATTGAAAACTTAATTATTTATTCTCTTTTATTTATTTCTCTCTCTTCTCTTTATCAATTAAAAAAACAAAAAAATTCTACAATCTTTCTCTCTATATTATATTGATTATTAAAATAAAAATTATATTATTTATTTTTCACAATACATCTTTAATTTTTCAAAATCCCATTATATCTCAATTTATATAAATTAAAAAAAACAAATTAAGAAATTAATAGTTTATATATAAAAATAATAGTTGTCTAATAAAACTCTCTTGTTAAAAGAGTGAAAATATTTGTTGGATATTAAAATAATAAAATAAAATATTTATATTTTAGAAATTTTTACTTAAGAACAATAATTATGAAATAAATAATAAATAAAGTTAGAGTTATTTATTTTTGTTATAATTTTAGATTTTTAAATTGGAAAACCAATTAATTTAAAAGATTTGAAAAGATATAGTAAATATTGTGTAACCATATTTCCTAAATTTTCGTAGAATATGTATTCTACCAACGGTAGAACATAGAAAAAATGGTGGAAGTCCTTTTCTACGGATAGTAGATTAAAGTAGTAACAGTAGAATATAAATTCTACGCTCCGTAGAATACAAAAGAAACGGTAGAAAATGTATTCTACCAAATCTGACTGAACCGTAGAACGTAGAGTAAATAGTATAATTCATATTCTACGATTGGTAGACTATAAAAAAACAGTAGAAACTATGTTCTGCAATCGGTAGAAGATAGAGAAAGTAGTAGAAAACATATTCTACCAGTTTGTAGACAGTAGAATATGAATTCTATGGTTGGTAGAATAGAAAATTATCTTTCATTTTAAAAGTCAATGTTCAAAAAAAAATGTTAATGTAATCTCATAAGTTTATTTTCCAATGTTTTGATTTTTCTTATATTTTCTGTATTGTAAAAGTATTTATTTTGAATTTATTAGATTTATTTAAAGGACAATATAGTCAAATTTTAATAAAAGTCAAGAAAGGTGTATATGGACAAATATTCTATTTCTTTGACCCATTTTGCCAAATCACCCTTTATTTTTGCTATAATGGTTACATAACTAAAATAATAATTCTTATATAAATATATATTTATGAAAGACGAAATAAGATATTTTATCAATTTAACTCGTTTTGCATTGCTCACTTTAACATTTTATAGTTGAAATAAGATACTTGATTCTTTTAATTCGTCTCGTTGTGGTCAAAATTATATTTTAATTTCCTATAATCAAATAGCTAGATCTTTTTTTTTAATCATTGCATGGTAGTTTAGATAATTTTGCATGATTTGATAAAACAACATGAAAAAACAAATATGCAAGAGTTTTAGGTGAGATCAATAAATTAAACGGAGTGAAGAAGAAAAATAATAAAGAAGTATAGGTAAATAATTTTTTTCATTGATAATTATAAAACCTTTTTATAAGAATTGATATAATAAAAAAACAACAACTACAAAACTAGTGAGTAATCGAGTCTAATCCGTTTGGAAAGAATTGATTGGTTATGTCTTTCATATCTTTTTATTGGCTTTTTTTTTTTACAACTATCTTTTTTCTTGTTTTACAGCAAAAAAAAACAAGTTTAACTTCGGTAGAATCAGGTGTTACCGTTAAAAACGCTTTAAAATAATAACAAACATCAATGCCTTATAATATAGTAGAAATATAACAAGTATATGAAAATTAAAAATTTCAGTTGAAAAATCTTAAAACTCATAATCAAACCCTAAAGTTATATGTAAATGTTTCATAGAAATTTCATGTTTGTGGTTTAACACCCCATGTTGAGTCATATGGTTTAATTTAATTCAACTTCATGAAATTTTAATTTATAATTTATAATTGTCTATTTTCAAATTCTCTATCAAATATATTTAATAAAATATTATTTTATAATTTTCAGTTTAAGTTTAAAATTTTATTATTGAACAGACTTCTCGAGGAATTTTCGAAACCCTAAATAGACAAACTACCACTTAATACACAAAATTATGAAGTAATACTAATAACAAACATAAAAATCTTTTAATACAATCGAAATATAACAAATATATGCAAATTTAAAGTATCACTTGAAAAATCTCGAATCCCCAAAAGCAAGCTTTATATAATAATAAGATGTATTTGATTTTTTTTTTAGTTGACAAAAACATGTATTTGATTTTTGAATTTTTAAACTCTAAAAATATAATATAACTACAATCATTTTTTATTTATATCACAAGTCATTTGTCGGGATAACTTTTGTGCAATCTTAATAAATTTACTATATAAAAGTGCTAAGCATTCTCCATGGGTTGACATCAGAATTTTTGTGCTCTAAAAGCATGACATCTCAATTAATAAAATTTTATTATAACCAATCAAAACAAAACATAAATACACATAAGATTAATACATAATTAAGATTTTTAAAAACTTTAAAAACTATTCAAAATAAAACATATACACATATTAGATTTTTAATGTGATTCATAACATTAAATTGGTTGGACGTATTTGGTTGGGTTTGGACGTTCGGATTTGATTTGAATAGTTCGGATTTTTGGGTTTTTAGGGTCTTCGGTTTAGAAATATAAAACCTGTCCATGCTATTTTTTTCTCATCCATGCAACTTGTATAAATGCAATAATAATTATATTTTGATCCCAGTTTTCTTGATTGAAAGTGTTATTCGTTTAATATATTTTATTTGATTTAGAAATTCATATAATATTCAAAATTTTATAAGTTTAATGATTTTAATATATAATAAGCGAACCTTAATTAATATATATATAAATTTGTAAGTTTTTCCTTGGATTTATGTCTTTGTATTTTTAACAAAAATATTTCGTGTTTTTTGTCAAAGAACAGAGAAATCTTTCTAAATCCACTAAATCTATTTGAAAATCAAATCTGTAAATAAGTATGCATTATTGAATAACATTAATTCCAATTAGTATTTAAAAGTCATTAAATAAATAACCGGCGATTTTGACAAAAAATCTAAAATTATTAATAGAATAATCTTAAATTTGTTAAATATTATAACCAAAAACTCCATTAATTCTAGTGAAGGAAATTTTCCATTTAAAACAAAACCAATTTGAATATTTGTATTCACGAGAATTGTTGGTGCCAAGCAAAATTTTGCACCTTGTAAAGTTAGTACTTAATAATTACAAACAAGTCTCTATAGTGGACGACTTGACTTTTCTTTCCAAATAATACAAATAATTGTAACTCAAATCGAATAATGAAGTTCTATATATCTATATATTTGTGAATGATAGAGAAAGATCTAAAAGATTAATGTGGTTGCCATTTATGAAGTTTCGGAATTATTTACAATGACTCCAACCATAATGGGTCCGACGCAATTGCCGTATACATATTTTGATACTTTGATACTTATCCTCTTTTCATTTTATTTTGGGATATTTGGCTCAGTAGATTACATTGAAAAACAATTTGTCTATCTATGCTTTTAATACTTTTAGCTTGATTTTGACGATGTTAATTTTAATTAAAATTTTAAAATATAAAATAATTAGTTTTAAAATATGGAAAATCGGAAAAAAGAAAATAGAATAAAAAGTCATAAAATATATTTTTACAAATTTTCTACAAACGAATTATTTTTTTTTAAAATATTTTGTTTCTTATTCTGTATCAGTTAGAATTCATATTCTAGGAAAAAACTAGTTAGGTATAATATATATTCTGAGTATTGCTCTTGTTCTACCATGATTAGAATGTGCGTTCTACCTATTATTCTGTATTATAAAGTGGTTTAGAATACGTTCTCTTCTATCCTACCTATTTGTCTTACTTCTACGTCAGCAAAAATACATATTCTATATCTTTTTATATTTCTACCTTAGCTAGTTTAGGTATTCTGAATCTTATTGCTTTGTTCTACCTAGGTTAGAATACGTTTTNTTTTTTTTTTTTTTTTTTTGTTAATCCAGAGGTAGATCCGAGACCACCACAGTCCAGACTAATCCCCTGGGCCCAGTCAAACCGCATGCCAATTTCACATGGGAGGGTTTTCCCTGGGCCTTAGGCCCAGTACCCGTGTTAGGTGTCCATAAGAGGTAAAGTAGTTTCCGCATGGAGGGGGAATCGAACCGGGATGGTGGTTGCCACCACAAGCCCGTCCTTACCACTTGGACTACATCGTCCGGACTAGAATACGTTCTTCTTCTATCATAACTAGTGTTGCATAATCTACCTTGTCTTGAATACGTAGATTTAATAGGGAAACTATGAAAATAAAGTTTGAAAATGTAATGTCTGTATGTTTAAGTTGTAATAATAAAAATCGTTTGTATGTTATGCTATGGTCTTTCTGTTTTGTGTAACCGTCTTATTTCATTAGTCGTACTCTTAGGTTCTGAGAAAGAAATAATATAGGATATTTTCAATAGCAGAGACATTCAAAAGGATGTATTATTAATTTAATATTAGCTTTTAATAAAATTAATGTATATAATTAAATAAGTAAAAGGGAGATTTGCCAAAATAGGTCAAAAATGGAACATTTGTCCATATACACTTTTCTTTATTTTTATAAAAAACTTGACTACATTGCTCTTTAAATAAATTAATAAATTGAAAATAAATACTTTTACGATCCAGAAAATATAAAAAAACAAAACATTAGAATATACACTTATGAGATTATATTAACGTTTTTTTTTAAATTAAATTATAAAATGAAAGATAATTTTCTATTCTACCAACCGTAGTATTCATATTCTACTGTCTATGGAGTGGAAAAATATGTTTTATACTGCTTGCTATATCTTCTACCGATCGTAGAACATAATTTCTACTGTTTTCTCTATAGTCTACCAATCGTAAAGTATGAATTATACTGTTTACTCTACGTTCTACGGTTCAGTCAGATTTGGTAGAATACGTTTTCTACTGTTTCTTCTGTATTCTACGGAGTGTGAAATTTATATTATTTTGTTACCATTTTGTTCTACTATCCGTAGAATAGAACTTCCACAATACTTTCTATGTTCTACCGCTGGTAGCATAAATATTCTAAGATAATTTGAAAAAATCTAGAAAATATGGTAACAAAATATTCACAGTATCTTTTCAAATCTTTTTAATTACTTGCTTTTCCAATTTAAAAATCTAAAATTATAACAAAAATAAATGACTTTCATTTGATTTATTATTTATTTCATTGTTCTTAAGTAAAAAATTATAAAATATAAATACTATATTTTATTATTTTAATATCCAACAAATATTTTCTCTCTTTTTAACAAGAGAGTTTTATTAGACAAATATTATTTATTTATATAAACTATTAATTTCTTAATTCTATTTTTTATTTATTTATGTAAAGTGAGATATAATGGGATTTTTAAAAATTAAACATATGTTGTGAAAAGTAAACAATATTTTTTTATTTTAATAATCATAAAGAGAAAGATTAGAGAATTTTTTTTTGTTTTTCAATTGATAAAGAGAAGAGAGAGAAATATACAAAAAGGAAGAAATAATTAAGTTTTTAATTAATAATTTATTTTTAGGGTTATAATTGGATTAAAAAATAAGTAAAGTGTGAGGGGACAAATCACATTTAAAAAAAGTGTAAAACGACAAGTGTTCCATTTTTTTACCCATTTTAGCAAATCTTTCTAAATAAAACTATATCAATCATTAAAAGAATTTAAGACAATATATATTTGCTTGCAGCTGAAGACTCAAACATATCTTTCTTGCCAACATTACAACTGTTACAAGGAAGCAAACTATCAATTTTATTTATTATCTCAAATACATATAAGGAAGCACCAATGATATAGACGCCTAGAGGCTAGAGCACTTCAAGAGTACTGCACACAACAAGGTCCAATGGTCCAAAAGGTAAATGTTTGAATTTGAAATACTGACCATTTTTTTTTTAATCATCAATTCTTCCAACCACCATTAACAACCAAATTGAAGCTCTTAATGCTCTACCCACCACAATTTAACCTTTTAAAACTCATCATTTAGGTTCACAAACTCATTTTTCACCCTTTTCCTCTTGATTTTCATCTCTAAATCTCTTTAATTCAATTTTTCAAAATTCCAAACCCTTTTATATGTGCATACTAAGTGATTCTTGCATATGCAGAGTCTGAGTTTCTTTGGTGGTAGTCAGCCTCACAGTTTTTGATAGTGAACGAAGGTAAAAATCAGATTCAGATAATTCAAACTTGGTTTTCTTCATTTTTCCATCTGTTTTGGGGAAGTAGACTTCACGTGAAGTCTACTAGTCAAAGCATAGCTTAGTTTTGCATTTGACCATTTTAGATCTAAGACTTCAGTAGACTTCAGGTGAAGTCTACTATTTTGCTTTGGTAAGAAAAATTTATGAGGACACATCTGACTCGTAGTGGCCAGGTTAGTTTTGCATTTGACCAAGAGGAGGGCTTTTCGGAGAAGTCTACTAGAGAAGTCTATGTTAAAGCAAGGTTAATTTTGCATTTGACCAGATTTTGACTTTAATAATAGACTTCACTGAAGTCTACTAAGGTTACTTTTGGGGTTGACGAAAACATCAAAACATTGACCAATAATATTGGTAATTAGTAAACTTCTTAAGAAGTCTATTAATTAACGAAAAAATAGTAGACTTCACAAGAATTATACTATTTAATTTAAATTGAACCTGTGGTCAACGCTAGTAGACTTCACACGAAGTATACTAGAGAGTAGACTTCTTAGGGAAGTATACTGGAAAGAGTGAATTGCAAAACTAACCCGAAAGAAGTCTATTTTCGACAGTAGACTTCTACGAGAAGTCTAATGTTGTTTATGAAGTCTACATCGAAAAGTCAAAGTTTGGTCAATTGCAGAAGTGACCCATTTTCTGATTAGATTTTGAGTGAAGTCTACTTGTTTCTTACACCAATTAACAAAGGCAGACTTCTCCCGAAGTCTATTCAGACAAGTAAACTTCGGGAGAAGTCTTCATTCGTTAATTGGCAATTGCAAAAGTAACCTGCTAGTAGACTTCACGGGAAGGCTATCAAGTAGACTTCACCCGAAGTCTACTGAGTAGACTTCATCATAGGATTTTTTTCAAAGTTGTAATTGTAACATATTTAGAACGAATTTTTACGATTTTTTTGTTCATGGGTAAATTTTAGCCAACCAACTTGATTGTGTGTGAGTTTCACATGTTTACTTTTTATATGCATGGCTGAATCAGATATTTTGTTTCATTTTGAAGTTAGCTCACTAGTAGTAGACTTCATTTGAAGTCAAGCATTGACACAACCTTACTTACCAGCTTTGATTTTCTCTAAGGCTTCAAGCATAGAGTTTTGTTTGCCTTATTAAAGATGATTCAGATCGAACAAGAAAACTTATAAGAAAAAGAAGAAGAATAATTAAAGCGGACACTGCCAAGTCACTTCTCTCTCCATCTCCTCCTCCTCAGCCATCGTCATCTCCATCGCCAAACCGTTGCTTTCCCCGACCACCGCCTTTACCGTGCCAATCTCCTTCACGCGCTCCCTCGCTCCTAGTCTCTCCCTCAAAATCTGCAGCCGCCGCAGCTCCAATTTCGCCACCATGTCTCGGGCTGAGACGGAGGAATTTGGAATGGAGAGGCGGCGGGGAAGAGAAACTAAAAAAAATGTCTTTTTTTTACAACTAGGGTTTGTTTTTGTTGAAAATTAATAAATCAATTTTGATAGATCAATTTTAATAATCTATTAAAATTTCAGTTCTTGTCTACTAAATTTTTTTCTCGCCTATTTTAATTTCATTTCCCGCCCATTGAATTTCGTTTCTCATTTTCAATAATTTGAACTTAAGAGTAGACTTTAACTTGATATATAAGTCTACTATTATACTTTTAGATGAGATGGAAAGTTTGTTACTTTAAATTTACTGATTTTTATGAAATTTCATTTTACACAAGTTAAAACTATCTATGTTCTATTTATGTATACAAAAGTTTTATCAAATTAGTTTTTTTATAATTTTCTAATTAAAATTTAGACTTCTACTTGGGGCTTGATTAGAAGAGCATTTTTTGGAGCATTATAGTTTTTTCATCAGCCAATCAACTTTTGTACATAAAGCATTTAGGGAAGCATTTAGAAGCTGCTAATGCTCTCAAATGGTCATCCCCTCTATGCTCTCAGATAGAGCTTTTTGTAGAGCATTTACCATTTAAATATCTAAAATTTCTAATATAATTATATATAATTAATTTATTATGTTAAGTAATACAAAAAATTATATTTATATTTAATTGTCAATTTTATAATTTTAAAACTAATATTTATCAAGAAATTAATTTATTATATTTTTAATTATATAAATAAAACTAATAAATAAAATTTTAAAATAAAAAAATATTATGGTAAATATATTGTAAGTATAAACAAATATATAATACATACAAATAAATATCTTAAATATATTTTTGAATTTTATATAAAATTGCTTACAGCTCTACCAGTCATTTAAAAAGCATATATTAATCAGAGCATACAGCTTCAGCAGCATACTGCTTATGCTGCATATTGCTACTGCTTTACTATCAGCTATGCCAATCATAGCCTTGATATAGAAGTCTACTATACCCTAAACCTCAAATGAACAATAACTCTTACTCTAAAAATCAGCAGCAAATGGTTTCTACCTTCATTTATCTTCTTTCNTGGTTTCTACCTTCATTTATCTTCTTTCGTTTAAATTGAATGGCTTTGATGTGATTTTATTTTATATAGGTGATAATCACTTATATGTGATTTATGTAAAAAAAAATTTTACCAGATTTTTTTTAATTTTATAATTAAAATCTAAGATTTAAGCACGGAGTAGACTTCAACTTGA
>OVBB01002082.1:893-11589 GCA_900406415.1 Isatis lusitanica | reverse complement strand
AGATTTGGTGAGTTTTTCTATTCCTTTGTGTGCCTACATTGTTGTGAAGCCTTGTAATTATGATAAAATGAACAACTTAAAGATGTTGTTGACACACATATATTATTGTTTGTTGTGAATCTGATTATTATGCTTTGAGTTGAAAACATTCGTTTTTGCGATTTTCCTTTGGGACTTAATGCATGCTTCTGTTAGTTTTTCGATTCTCTTGCGTGTTGTGACACTGGCATTACTGCTTACATGAATGTAAAACGTCATAAACAGACTCACATTGTTCTAAAGAAAGGCGAGTACAAAGCATTATTATTACATCTCTGATGGTTGTTGTGTGGGTTCTGTTCTTTGTTTGCTTCAGATTGCTCTGCTTATTTGAAGATCCTTTGTGAGTTTTTGATCTCAGGTTGATGGAGTCTGGGTTGCTTCCAGCTGCAGAGGCAAAGAAAGTTCTTGAGATGAAGTTGCAAAAGAGTGGAAAGTTCAGCTCTCCAGCAAAATCTGCAGCTTCTACCCCAAGAACAGCTTCTACTCCAAGAGCCAGCTCCAAATCAGTGACCGTGAAGAAGCAAGTAAAAAAACCATCATCCGATTCTTTGTCAGACAAAAAGAAAGGAAATGACTCCAAACCAACCACGAAGAAGCGAAAGAAGGATTCTGATGATGATGACTCGGATAATGATTTCCTGGCTAGCCGAGTCTCTAAGAAGACCAGAGCGTAGTAGTTGGAATTAATTAACAAAAAAAAACAAAACAGAAATCTCGTTGTGTTTTTAAATCTATCTAATTGTTTTTTAAGGACTTGATTTGGAGAATCCCTCAAAGTCGAAATCTATAAGAGTAATGGCAGAGTTAGTTTATTGTTTCTGATCTTATTAGACCAACATAAATGTGCGCACGACATAACCACAAGTTTTCACTGTTAGTCTAGTATCTTTAAGTTTTTGAACCACAAGCAACGCCAAGCGTTTCAACCGAGTCAACTTTCACGAAAAGAAAAAATAACAGCAATGGTAAGAACTAAGAAAGAGCACAAGGTTGAGGTGACAACAGCAATGAACCACATATATGTAGCAAATCAAAAGGAAATGGCTGAGCAACAAGAATACAAGCGCCTATTGAATCACATACAGAACATAGTCCAGAACACTTACAACTTGAATATGCATATCAACAAGATCTAGTATACTATTAAGTTGTTTGTAATCACATCTTAACGATGGCCGCGAATTCTACTCACCAGCTGCATATCCTTAGGCATGATGGTCACTCTTCCAGCATGTGTGGCACATAGATTTGCAAACTCGTATTCCTCGAGTAGATGCCCTTCTGCTGCTTCTTGCAAAGCTAGGAAGGCATCACTTTGTACTCTAACATTAGCATACTGAAAATGAGTAAACACAAACTCAGTCTCGTGAAACAGAAAAGTAAACAAATGGTAAATCATTCCTCGGTGAAATGCTAAAACAAATATTTAAAAACACAAACTGTAAACAAATAGTAAATCATTCTTCAGTGAAATGTATTTATAAACACAAACTCAGTCTCGTGAAACAGCAAAGTAAACAAGTAAACATAAACTCAGCCTCGTGAAACAGCAAAGTAAACAAATCTTAAATCATTACTCTTGTGAAATGCTAACACATATATTTATAAACACAAACCGTAAACAAATCATAACTCAATATTCAGCAAAATGCTAACAGATGTTTATCTCTTTCACGATTCTTATCAGATGCTATATGCTACATGTCAAAACCATGAAAGTTGTGAAACAGAATCTATGAAATTTCGAGTAGATATACCTGTGAAACAATCTCACGAACAAGGATGTCGAATTTCCTTTTTGGTATTAAGAGATCGACACTGTTCTGGAGCCTCCGAATCTCCCTGGAAGACATTAACCAACATATGAGATCCTTTTTCTGAATTATGAAGTTATGTAACCAAAATGCAGAAACCTTAGTGAATAAGGCTCGGCTCTTGGATCTGTTGCAACAATTCTGCTGTGAGAATCGTTCCGGTTTGGAAGAGCTTCAGCAGCCGATTGATCCTCAGCTGGTCTCTTCCTCCTTGGGGATAACTCTCGCCGAGCTTGGTTTGGATGAGACTCCGCCGTGACAATAACATCTTCAGCTGGTTTCTTCCGCCTTGGGGTTAACTTTCGCCGAGCTTGGTTTGGACGAGACTCTGTCGCTGTGACAATAACATCTTCACCACCTTCGTGTATGGGAATAGGTTCCAGTTCTGTGCAGTCAATCACTTTCTCCTGCAATCCATAGGAAGCAGCTTTAGCGGGAACTGATTTTTTGCGTACCATTTTGTTTTGAAGAAGGAAGAGAGTGATGTGATCGTTATATAAGTCTGCGAGCCTTTTTTTGAAAAAAATTGATGACGAGTATTTGAAAAATGAATTGTTTATTTTCCCTTTTTTATTCTCTTTTTTTTTTTTATTGTCGGTTTATGCTTATTTTCTCGGATAAATTTTTTCTTACCCTTCCCTTCGGTTCCGCTTTAGGTAGGATGAATTCGATGTCGGACAAAGTGTTTATGATTATGATTTAATGTATTTTGAATTTTAATCACTGGCAAAAATACCTGGGCACAGCTTTGCGAATCGAGTAACAAAATTTGAAGCATGGAGACAAGACTTCCCGAACGGGTTCGTGCAAGAGACCGTCATTTTACCTGGTCAGGTGAAAGACCAACCTGAGGAGGTAATTTTTCACTGCTCTTTTTCTCTGATTTTAGATTTGTGGCGAATTCGTTTGAAGAAGGTACCTTTTAATTTTGTAATTCTGCAGAGATATACTTTGGGTTTTCTACGAGTCACTTCACAAGCAAGTTCCAACTAGCGATATGGCTAAGATTTGGTGAGCCTGTGCCTACCAGCCTTGTATTTATGATAAACTGAGCAACTTAAACATGTCGTAGTACACTACTTATTGTTTTGGTGTGAATCTGATTATTGTGTTTTGAGTTCTACACCCAAGTTGAACTATTCGATTTATTTTGTGGTTTTCCTCTGGGACTTAAATGCATATGTTTGTTAGTTCTCCGATCGTCTCTTGTGTGTTGTGACACTGTTTCATTAAAGCTCACATGACTTTTGAACGTGACTCACATTGTTCTTAAGAAAGTAGAGTCCTTTCAAACCAACCCACAAAGCATTATTATATCTCTGATGGTTCTTGTGTGGGTTCTGTTCATAATTTGCTTCATATTCTTCTGTTTATTTGAAAACCCTTTGTGTGTGTTTTGATCCCAGGTTGATGGAATCTGGGTTGCTTCCAGCTGCAGAGGCAAACAAAGTTCTTGGGAAGACTGGAAAGAGATAATCAACCATACAGTGAAGTGCACCTGGACATTGTAGAGAGGAAGGGCATTTGGATTCCCGTGGTTCAGCCTCTTATCCCCAATGCTAGTTTGCCTCATCAGTATGATGCTTGGCGTGGTCCTCCAGTAAGTAATCATCAAGGCGATGGCTGGTACAGAGGAACCACCCATATGGCGCCCCAGTTCCACCTGTTCCTGGACATGAGGCTGGTCCTAGGGGTAATCACGCTACAAATGGAAAGACCTTGAGGCCTCCTATGCTTGACTCTTATGTCCACTCTCATGCTTATAACCAGCACTCTGGTCAAGGTGGATATGAGACGCCTGGAAGCTCGGTGGCTTTGGAACAGAATGAACCATCACATTCTCAAGAAAGACAAAGGCCATTCAAGTTTCTTTTAAATCCCCAAGGTGGGAGGTTTTCGGGAAGATGAAGCAAAGCGGCAAGAATTTCTAGGAAATAGGCTCCCGAATGCCAGAGAAAGTAGCTCAACAGGTGCAAACTTCGAAAACCAACAGGAGAGAAAGCAGCAATGAGGCAAGTGGTGAGGTACAACCAGTTAAGGCAGCCCCTGAAGATCCCAGTTTGATTCAGAAAATTGAAGCGAGAAGTAATGATGGTTGACAAAATGCTTCATCTGTCGTCAATAGAGATCAGCAGGAATGAGAACATGCACATTCAATTCTGGAAATTCTGTAAATTAAGTTTCGGCAAGAATGCCTCGAACTGGTCTTGCAAGTGATAGTAAGAACTCATTACTCTATAAACAAGGTGATTATGCCACCAACAAAAACGCTGAGCTGGCATTTATTAGTGGAACTACCATATCCAGGAGATCTACTCAACAGAGTTAAGGAAGAGCAGATCATCAGACCAAACAAAGAGTGAACAGTGAAGACAATAATGGTTGGCGGAAGACAACTGTTTTGCCAGGCTCCCCTACAACTTTATCCCCAAACTAAGAAAGCTTTGCTGAGGTAAATGTAGGTGACTCTCAGGCTGCTATAAGTGCTAAGTTTGAGGGTACGGCAGCAGATATCGTAGAGAGCTTCATTGTCGAGGACCACAGCGTTCTCAACAAGCTAGTAGACAGAGAGAGTTGCACTGTAAGGCTCAACGCCTGTGTCAGAGACTTTTTTGGAGTTTGGAATACTGAGAAAGCAAAATAAGATATATACCTTGAAGGCAGTCGCAGTTCTCTGCCTTCTTACGAACGACATCAAGAACAGCATCAATATACGACCCTTGGGCCCAAATGTTACCGGCACCAGTCTGCCCGAAGACGAAGTTATCAGGTTACACGAGGAACGTATCTTCCACCTGAAGCTTCGCGGCGACAGACATTGATTCGCTCGAGCTGGAGTTCTGCCGAGTCTCCGCGATCTTGGGTAGAGTTGACGCCGTGCTCGTCGCGGATAACTTCCCGGACCGTGGTGCCAATATGGTTGCAGCATTGACCGCTCTGCTTATAGAGGATATCTCCCATAGTGTGTGTGTGTGGCATTATAAAAAACTGGAGAAAAATGCAGATTTAAGATCGAGAGAGAAGATGGGGAGTGACAGCTAATAACTATCTCACTTCCCTCTCTTTGACTTTTTTTTTTTTTTGTTCTCTCTTTTGTCCTGTTTCTTTATAGGGTACCATTGAGATTTTTTTTGGCTGAAACCGCAAAGTTTATAAAAAAATGTTTCAAAACCAAAGCACCTAAGATCCTATTTGATACAAGTCACGAACACCATATTCTAAGTAGAAATTGTGACGCTTTCTAATGGACTTGTGCTGAAATAGTACCACGGTGGCTGTGAGACCTTGTGTGCATATGAAAAGGGCTCTGAGTCTGAGGCTTTATCTGCATATGGAAGGATTGCTTATGTAAGTCACAAGTTACCAAATGTTATTTAGTATGGATTAGTTTAAACAAATGAGCATTTCTATATACCTTAGGTTTGTAATCCGGTCCTTCAGTGTCAAAACGTTTTCTTTTGTAGCTCAGCCTCAGGAGGGGTGGTTCAGCTGAATGGAAGACACTAAAACCCAAAAAAAGATTCCTGTGGTCTTTCATGAGTTGCTTCATTCTTGCGAGGGCACCGAACCTACAAAGATAGAGAGCAGTACCATCATAATCATCAATTCACACCAACGTGTTTGTTGTGTAGATTGGGAGTTGAAATGAAGAGCGAACCCGAAAAAATCGTTTATACCTATGAGCTGTAAGCAATATCTTGAGAAACTTTTGATATTTTGTAGGTTCGTTACAGAATGCTTCTTCCACAGAAGTGACGTATAAAAGCGCATCATCCATAGTTAGAGCAGGTCCCATTACTCTTTTGCCAACCCTGGCTTGAATTGTTCGAACTCGGCCTATTTTTTTATGGGTGGGTCTGTAAGTGGTGGGAACAAAGACAGCGTAGCCAAGAAGCAACATGGGGTGATCTTTGAAGACTTCGTCCACTCGTGCAATGACATCACGTGTATTTACTCTACAAGGTAAGAGACAAGTAACACGAAGATAAATTCACATGCGTGGGTTTGTTGTGTAGATTATAAGTTGAATTTTGTTTCATACCTACCAGCTCTAATATCGTCCATGATACCAAGAAAATTTTGATATTCCGCTGCGGGTTCATCACGCATGCCTTCTTTCAGAAAAACCCTTAATAAATCCCCATGAGCTCTGGTTATGTGCATTCCTTATTTCGGAAAAAAACTGGCCTAAATCCAAAGAAAGACAAAATTTTGTTCACTAAAACAGATCAGATCATCACTAAATCTCGACGATTAAGAACTCATGTAATAATCATAGACCAGCACACTTAGAACACTTGAATTCAATCAAAGCGAGTGAAGAGCAAGAAACAAAGGAGTAATCAATAAACAATTTGAAAACAACCAACCAGAAGAGTAACCAAGTATATATATTTACCGAATTCGGGCAGACCAAAGCGGCTACGAGCCTAAGGATTTGAGAGTACTCTGTTCGCGAGTGTATCCTATAAGCCGGCGGAGTAAATATTGGGAGTCTCCGAGAATAAATAAAGAAACGACCATTCAAGGATTTTCTATTTTCTTGTTTTCTTTTCTGGATCAAAAAGGCAATTGAACTCCAAAAATGAATATTAAAACAAAAAGTCAAAAAAGGAAGGAGAAAAAGGGAAAAACAATTAGAAAGGAAACAAAGTAATAAAGAAAATTGGACCCCCAAAAAATCATCAAAAAGCAAATAAAAAGAAAAACCAAAAAGAAAAAATATTTATTCATGAAAAATAAGTAAAGAGAAAAAATTGTTACAATTGAAAATAGCAATTTACTATTTTTGTTTAGAATCATAACTCTATACTATAAGTAGAGGTGTAGGCTTAAAGTTATAATATTCACAAGAATCGCAAACAAAAATAAAGATCAACAAAATCAAAGAAAGAGAGAATTAATAACAAGAGAGGTTTAACAAAACAAGAAAGGTTTTAATAAAAAGAAAAAACCACAAATATATCCCAAAATAGTACCAAAGCCAAGGTTTTAAGTGCTACCATTTGGAGAAAATTCGTTTCATGCAAAACCCACGCAGAACAAGTTCGTGCAAAATCAGAGTCGTTCGTGAAAAAATCCAGTTCGTGCGAAATCCGTGTCTTTGCATTTGCAAATTCCAGCACATGCGAATTTCGTGTTCGTTCAGAAATTTATAATCCTTCACGACCTTCGTAAACGTTTATGCTTTGCATGTGTTTCTTTCAAAGAAGCTCGGTATATAGACAGCTCACCCAAAGTTGGTTCCCATAGTTCTCTTCTTACGGCCATGGTTTTAGATTGTCCGAAATATCCAAACAAAGAAAACTTTTGTTCATTAAAACACAAATGCAAAGACATTTGGTGAAAGAATCTAAAGGAAGGAACATTGAATACCTCTAGTATCTCATATCCATTTACTACTTTTTCTTTCAAAACAGTTATGAGACAGAACCTAAAGGAAGGAACCTTGATCCACAATATTGGATAATACAATTGCATTCTTTTTTTGGTGAAAGAATCGAAACCTAAAAGAAATCCAACATCCGATTCAGTGTCACTCTCAACGATAAAGAAATCAAGTAATTTAGATGAGCATTCTTACAACACTGGAATTCACCAATCTCGGTGGTGAGAGAAAACATAATGAAACAGAGAGAATGGAAGGAGACTTAATCGAGAAACGATTTGGAAAGCAACCAACCAACCAGAAGAGAAACCATGTATATACAGTTACCAAATTCCGCAGACCAAAGCCGCAACAAGCAAGCTAACTTGCTTGGCCGAGGTACAGATACCGATTTGTGATAGTTCTACTATGCCCTAAGTTTTTGAAGGCTAAGCGAGACTTGACATGCAAGCATTTAGAATTTTAGATATAAAAATCTGCAAGGCTTTTCAATTCCAGAACTCGATCCAGTCAAAGCAGAAACGGGCCCGAAATGTAGATAACTTAATGAGCCCATTACTTTAAACGTTGTCGTATCGCAAGCGTAAATAAACCCTAGGCGTGTTGCTTCGCCATCCTTTAAAAAGCCACCTATAGTCTTCATCATCAATATCGCTGGTTAGAAACTTGTTCTTCTCGTCTCTCTTTTTTATATTTTTTTCCCCCCGTCTTCATAGCTTTCATCGTTTCTCTTGTTTAATTTGCCAAAAGAAAACTGTTTCTTTTCTTTTTTGATTTGAAGAAGTTGAAGTTTCAAATGATGAGATTTGATCTAAAATTCTCACGACGGTCGTCTGAGACTTTGTGTCGATTGATGTACCGATCGCTCTTCTCTGATGAAAATCTTTCTTCGTTACCTAATCTCCCTCTTGTTTTAAAACCAAAAGTTTATAAAAAATTTGTATGCTTCTGTATTTTTAAAAGTTTTCCTTTGTGCAAAAGAGGTTCATCGCATTCGTTCGTAATATCTTTATTGACTTATATATATGTCTGGATTAAGACCAAAACGTATCTCAATGTAGGATGATCATATAGTTGTCGGTTCCATACACTTTGTTTTATTCTATAAAGTCTCTTCTGTTTAAAATGAATTTTTGACATTCGTTTTTGTTTATCACCAGATGAATACCAAAACGAAGTTCTATGATCAGAAAGAAACTTGAGGAGATCTTTGAAGCATTAAAATATAACGAAGGATATTTGTAACGATATATAACATCTGTGTAAAACATAACCGGAAAGTAAACCGAAGCTATAAAGTCGAATTGGTAATAGTTCATCAATAGAAAACTATCTTCACACACAAAATTACTTAAATCTCTCTAATTTTCGCCATATATCCTTGACCGGATTGTGATGTGAAATGGTGAATTGCAACTCGATTATTACACACAAAATGCGGATGAATCACGAGAGTCTCACTCAATTGGTAGTTCAAGAATATTTTGGACTCTGTTTCATGCTTGATTCTTACTCAATGGCACGCCAAGGCTAGGATTAACGCCGGTGCTAATTTCTACATTTTAAAATTTATGCAGCTTAGGATACAATTGAGAAGAAGATAGCGTTGAGTCTTAAGATTCTTAAGAGACGATCCAATTATAAATTTTTGCTTGGTTGCCGATTACAATCTGAGTTTTTCCCGCGTTTCTTGTCTTGATTACAGATGCCAACGTTTGCAAGAACATGTGTCCGAGTGGATGGAATGTTCGCGTGTCAAATACTATAAGAACTTGCAAGAAAGTGATGAATCATCAAAACAACAAATTAGATGTTTTAGCCTAAAGAATCAAATCTTATAAGAATAGAATCGTCGCTCATGTCTGGCTTTTGTTTCACCAATTAACCTTCCATTTTAATGCTTACATGTTTTTGTCTCATGTAAAATCACGAATGTTTTGCATACACTTGAAACCAAATAATGTTTTTGGAGAAATTTGATGAGAGCTATTTTTTTGTTTCGGTCACCAGCAATAGAGAAAAGAGAGGTAAAAAAGGCAAAAAAACCTCCGTTGCCGGGACTCGAACCCGGGTCTCTCGGGTGAGAGCCGAGTATCCTGACCAGCTAGACTACAACGGATTTGTGATATGGTATGTGTCTACATAGACCTTGTCATATTAACTCCAATTGAAAGCAAACGGCTTGGCACAATTGACAGATAAAAGCGCAGACATCCACAGTTAGAGCAGGTGCTGATATTCTTTTGCCAATACTGATTTGAATGGTTCGAATTGGGACTTGAGTTTTGTGGATGGGTATGTAATTGTTGGGAACAAATACACATATCGACGACGGAGAGTTATTTGGTTAGAAGTCATGAAGTAAAATACTCATGTCATGTTTGTAAACTATGTTTTGTGTTCTTTATATTATCCTGATTTCTTATAGTTCTGTTGAAATATGTATTTGTAAAGACAGAAGATATTTTAAAGAAAAGAAAAAACAAAAGAGATAGCTTCTAGTCAAATAACCGTAACCACAACTTTGATCAACGAAGATACTCTCTTCTTCAAACCTCATCCACCCAAACACACAAATGTCTTGTAATCCTTCTCTTATCTCTCTCCTTCTGATTCCTCTTAATACTCCCTTGATATTTTCTCCCGATTTCATTTCATTTCCTCGGCAATGGCGACTACTTTGAATGCTGCTGTTTCTCTCACATCTTCAAAAACTTCTTCTCTTCCAGCTACGAGCTGTGCCATTGCTCCTGAAAGGATCAGGTTTGGTAAGGTATTGGCTTAGCTTTTGTCGCTACAGGATTATGATTGCATACAAGAGAACATTTGTGTAGCCGAGATTCTAGAGATACTCTGCTTTTGGGGTTTTGTTAATACTCTTGGTCTTGTAACATTTTCAGTAAAGTTTTCGCATTTGGATAAATGTGATTCTGGGTTTTACTTAGGAATCTAGAGAATGGAGAAAACTAGGAAAATTGATTGATGATGAAGTCTCTGATTTGTTGTTTAGTAAAGTTTGGAGCTTTGGATTAGTTTCACTTGGAATCTACTTTTTGGAAATCAATGTACTGAGTTTCATCTGGTATCCGAAGGGATCCTGATTAGGTCTCTCTGGTTTTGTTGTTGTCGTGTTCTGAAGGGTGCTTTTTACTACAAAAGCAACAATGTAGTGACAGGCAAAAGAGTGGTCTCCGTAAGAGCTGAAATCACAACAGATACACCTGTGAAGAAAGTAGAGAAAATTTCTAAGAAGAACGAGGAAGGAGTGATCACTAACACGTACAGACCAAAGGAACCTTACACCGGCAAAGTCCTTCTCAACACAAAAATCACAGCAGATGATGCTCCTGGAGAGACCTGGCACATGCTTTTCCGCCATGACGGTTTTGATTCCATTACATGTTTCTTACATTATAGTTCCATGTATGATTCGTATCTTGATTGTAACTGA
>OVBB01002081.1:0-10263 GCA_900406415.1 Isatis lusitanica | reverse complement strand
CAAAGACTTATGGAAGAACTACTCATTAATCTCCATGAAAACACACATAATCATATTTGAAAAGTGCATAATCAAGATATTACTGAGAATAGAAGTAATCAAGATTAAAGGCAAAGAATAAAAGGGAAAATGCATTAAACACTAAAATTATCCAAAAGGATTACGAGTTTGTCTAAGGGTTCTAAGATAATCATAAAAATTAGGTTTAACATCTCTTTATAGGTGTTTACAATTGAATCAAGCCTCCCAAATAAAATTGGGCCGGCCCAAGAGAAAATGGGTGAAAAGAGAAGGTCAACCATGGTTAAAGTCGAGTTTTGCAAACATTCTGTGACCACAACGGCATGGTGTAGCGGCTGCGAGTGGCCGCTGCGGTGAAAATGGTAACAGCGGGACGATAGCACCATTGCGCCTGGCCGCTGGTCGGTCCGTATTTATCTAATCAGGATGCGAACCCCACTGCACGTCCCCGCTTTGCTCCTTGGTGCAAAGGCCTCTTCCATCTCAAACCACAGCAGGATGGGCACACCGTTGTGGGTGGCCACTGTGGCACTTGTAACTACCTTCTCTCATCTTAGCTTCATCTCCAGTCCGAAACTCATGCCTAATGACTTGAAATCACTCCAATTGCATCCAAATCTGTATAATAGCGACATATGAAGCACGGGGACGTCGGTTTGGTGCCGTCTCACGTACCCGTAATGTTTCTGGGACGGGGACGTCATCGGACAGCGTGGAAACGTCCCCGCAACGTTTCGGTAAATGGGAGACAGTGTAAGTTTCAGGGGACGCTGCAAATTATCGGAGATGGCAAATAGAAACGTTTCTTTTTTATTTTCTTTACATTTTTTTTTCACATAAACAAAGTTTCTATTTTACACAATTGGCAAACTGTTTGTGAAAAGGAAACCAAAGTCAATGAAAAATAGGAAAAACTTGGTTATATAAGGAGTTTAAGTTTTAGGTTTATGATCACAATTCAAAAACTTTTGATTCCCTCATATCTTCACGGGTTTGCTTTCCCCCTCTTCACGTCTTGAAGTCTTTGCTTTTGCATCATCGTCGATTCTATAATTGATCTAATTCTCTGCAATTCCATAAATCACTCGTGGAAAGTATGTTTTTATTATCCATATATATTATATGTTTACAAGTTTTAAAGCTTTTTCTCGTTTATGATTTAACGTTCATATTTTTTTTTTTTTTCAGTTTGATCATAATTTAATTATTACTTCTCAAGGAGAAAGTTAAAATATTGGTCATAATAGTTTGGATAGTTGATCTTCTAATTCGTCAGAAGAAGCTCCATTATGGAACTATGTGGCTAAATTAGAGAAACCAGAAGCCAAAGGAGGAACTTGGAAATTTAAGTGCAATAATTGTAACCAGACTCGTCAAGGCTCGTATTCCAGAATCAGAGAACACTTGCTTGGAATTAAAAATGATGGTATTACTGTATGTAAGAAAGCTACTAGGAGTCAACAAGCTGACATGAGAAAGTTAGAAGATGAGTTTGAGAAGAAGAAAAATGATTCTGGCCCTAGAGCAGTTCCTTTGCCTTGTGAACCAAGCTCTGCTTCTATAAAAAGAAAGCCTGCCGATTCTGTAATTGCTA
Source organism: Isatis lusitanica (assembly GCA_900406415.1). Lineage (NCBI taxonomy): Eukaryota > Viridiplantae > Streptophyta > Magnoliopsida > Brassicales > Brassicaceae > Isatis > Isatis lusitanica. The sequence goes on along the minus strand of OVBB01002081.1, from coordinate 8,648 downwards.
GACTCTTTGGTTTTGAATCCAGAGATCAGTTGGATCAAGAAATTGCAAGGGTGTTCTTCACTGGTGGCTTGCCTTTTAATCTGGCAAGAAACCCACATTATCACAGGTCCTATCAATTTGATGCTTCCAACAAAATTGATGGTTATGTACCTCCTGGTTACAATAAGCTGTGGACTACTTTGCTTCAGAAAGAGAGAAACCATGTCGAGACTTTATTAGTTCCACTTCAGTCAACATGGAAAGAAAGAGGAGTGACGATTGTGTCAGATGGTTGGAGTGATCCAACAAGGAAACCTCTGATCAATTTCATTGCTATTTCTGGAAATTGTCCTATATTTCTCAAGACTGTGAATTGTTTTGGAGAAATGAAAGATAAAACCTTCATCTCTAAGCTGATGAAAGATGTTATCAATGAAGTGGGTCATCAAAATGTTGTGAAAATCATCACTGATAATGCTTCAAATTGTAAAGCGGCTGCAGAGATCATTTAGTGTATGTTTCCTCATATTTATTGGACACCATGTGTGGTTCATACACTTAATCTTGCTTTAAAGAACATTTGTGCAGTAAAGAATGTGGAAAAAAATGAAGCAACATATGAAGAGTAAGTTCATGGAGATGCACTCGCAATAAAACACTTCATCATGAACAACAACATGACATGAGACTAGCAATCTTTAGTAAGTTCTCTCCACTTAAATTGCTTGCGGTTGCTGATACACGTTTTTCTTCCATCATTGTGATGCTTAAGAGATTGAAGCTTATCAAAAGAGGGCTTCAAACTATGGTAATAAGTGAAGAATGGTCTACTTATAGAGAGGATGATGTGGGGAAAGCAAATTTTGTTAAGGAGAAGATTATTAGTGATGATTGGTGGGAAAAAGTTTCTTATATTATTGATTTCACAAAACCTATATATGAGATGATTAGGTTTTGTGATACTGACAAGCCTTGCCTTCACTTGGTATATGAGATGTGGGATTCTATGATTGAGAGGGTGAAGTTTGAGATCTATAAGAAAGAAGGACGTCCAGTGTTTGAAGAGAGTCCCTTATACAATGTTGTTTATTAGATCTTAGTGGATCGTTGGGCGAAGAATAAGACTCCTCTTCATTGTCTAGCTCATTCTTTAAATCCAATGTATATTATTTAGAACTATATGATTTATTTTTTATTTTTCCTTACATAATACATATATATAAATATATTTTGTATTGTAGATTTTATAGTTATGAATGGCTAAGTGGAGATCCACAAAGAACTAGTCCACACAAGGATGCAGAAGTCTCAGTTGAGAGAATGAAGTGTTTTCGAAGATTATTTCCGAGTACTGATAATCATATTAGAGTTATGGATGAGTATGCATTGTTCTCCATGAAGACTGGTCCTTTTGAAGATTTAACATGCATTTCAGTGATGTTTACTATGGAACCTAGGAAGTGGTGGGCTAACTTTGGTGCCTAGACTCCTTTTCTGCAGACTTTAGCTTTTAACTTACTTGGACAACCAATTTCATCTTCATGTGCTGAGGGAAATTGGAGTACTTACTCATTTATTCACTCACTTAGAAGGAATAGGTTGAATCCAAGTCGTGCTGAGGATATAGTTTTCATCCATGACAATTTACGTCTTTTATCAAGGAACTCTGCTCAATATGAAGAAGAAAAGACAAAGATGTGGGTTGTTGGTGGAGATGATTTTGATTCTATGGAAGATGTGGGATTTATGGAGTTTGCAAGTCTTTCACTGGATGAAACAAATTTTGAGAATGAGTTGATCAATGATTAGTTTTTATTTTATTTAAGAAATTATATTATTGAGTTTTTATATTGAAATTTATAGTATGAAGTTTTTATATTTTAAATATATATATATATATATATATATATATGTATATTTAAGTAGACATATATTTGCCGTACCCGTATCTCTAAATTTTTAGTTTTGCTGTTTCTCGTCCCCGTTTCTGTCCTCGTATCCGTCTCAGTGCAGCATAGATAGCGACTCCAACACCTGATATGGACATATATACAAATGCAACCTAAACATGCCTAAATGCACTACAAATGATTAGAAATATATAAGAAAACATGATCAAAAACCATAAAAAATCTATAAACATCAATGAGGATGTCCTTGTAAGAGAACTGGTTATTTCACTTCGAAATTGTCTTACTACGATGTTTCTATAAACATATGATGTATTTATTAGTAGCTATATGTGTATTTTTTTTTTGTTATCTGAGCGTTTTGATTTGTAATTGACTTGGGAGAGTGGTTTACGAAATTTGATGCAAGAGACATCAAATTATTTGGTAACGGTTACGGTAACAATCATATTATTTCGTTTCGTGAAGCAATTATTAGGAGTTAAGTTCATTTGGTGCTAGGCTCGAGCTTATCTTAGTCGGGTAGCTCATGGTTTTAAACTTTTTTATCAATGATAGTTGAAAAGCTATCAGTGATTTCACCAGAACTAATCATAACAACTGAGTAGATATCCAAAAGTATCAAAGATCATAAGAGAATTACGAACATTACAATACATAGACTAATAAACTATTAAAATGGTGCTATACAACAAAAGCAAAGCAACATGTGTATCTCTTCTCATAATCAGCATAACATATTGTAATATATATCTCGATTAACGAACCAAAACTTGTTGCATTTTCTTCTTTTCTTTCAGCCGAACCCGTTTCAGCCATTGTTGGCCAGTTCGTGATCAGCATCATGTGCCATCTCATAATCTTCAGCTCAACGACTAAACAATAGAAGTACTGATTATATAAACACAGCAATGGCATAGTTGACTCACCGTTTTCAAGTTGCAGTTGAATTCTCGTTTGTACTTTATTTGAAATAACAATAGAGTAATTTAAGGAAATGGTTATGTAGTACATTGGTATTTTTTAAAACAAAGATTGGTAGACATATTTCACAATAGCTTAATTGATAGCTAGACACAAATATAAAAATAAAATATAGTATTAAAACTGGAATGCATGCAGCGATGAATGTTTTTTTTTAAAAGCAAAATAGAGAAGAAAAGACATGAAGAAATGTGGTCACGTGCATCATAACATAAAAGAAAAAAAAACTTCATCGGCTTATTTTACGTCACTCTTGAGCGATGAAACTACTTGAGCTTTGGTTTCTTTGCTAGTGGTTTGTTATTGGCATCTGCTGAACTCGGGTCTGCCGAGGAAGCACCACTGGTGGAAGAGCTGACAGTGTCACTTGTTTCCTTTGTTGATCTTACAATGTTTGTCTCTGCCTAGTTCATTATATCAGCTCTTGGTAGTTCCAAATTCTGAATGCGATAGTTACCATTTTCGTCAGTTAATAGTCAAATTGTTATAGTTCTAGAATTTAGAATTAGCCTATGTGGGGAAGAGTGGATCTCAAGACCATATTTACCTCAACTGCAAACAAAGGATTCGGTGAGATGCAAGGATTTGCATAAATGCGTGTGACAGTGAATGACCTTTGTTGGGAGGTGAAATTGAAACCAGTGAGCTTGAGATGAAATGTGTAGGTGTTTCCCACAAGTTTCAAAATTGGGCTTGGGATGGCATCTTCATCTCAACCGTCATGGTTTGCTTCAGCATGTTAAAGAGCATAATTAATATGTCAGAAGAGGTGAAACCAATATAATCCTCTGCATGGCATGTTCCCTATTTTGGCTTTACTATTAGAGTAGTGAGGGTCCATGTTGGGATATCTGTCAACTTCACCATGTCTTTATCAAAAGCGATAAAGACAGCATCAAAGACACCGTCGTCGACAACTATTTCAAAACGATACCTGCTTATTTTACACAGTGTGGTGATTTTCACTTCATATATAAGAGATACAAAATTATTGATATATATCATATAAGGTAAGTAATAATTACCCAAATATTGGCAGAATTGGCAGGACAGAGTTGAGTCGTGCTTAACCATTTTCTTACCACGGTCTGAGCATAAGATGAGATTCCAGACGTTGGCAGCTTGAATCTCCACAACTTTAGTTGTGCATAGAAACTCAGTGTCCTAGATCTAAACAGCGAAAATTATTTTCTGCAAATAGTGGATCGACATGTTCAGACAATATGTTGTTTAGTTGGGCTGCTTAGAATAAACCTAGGCTTTGAACCTCGTACAAAATCCTTGAGTTCTGTGATGGATACTTGTTCAATCTTTTGCACTCCATGGAATTTATCTCCAGAGTTTATTTTTCCTTCACTCTCGTGTCCCAAGGTGTTTCAATGGTGGAAAAATTAATGTTAATGTTAATAACTGCCACATTTAGGTAGAGGCATACACAGTAAGAGTATAATTAATTACATTACCTCTCGACAAACACTCGAGTTGCCCCAACTTTTGTATCGCAATAAAAATCTGTCCCAGATGTGGCGTTTTGATACAATTCACTTACAAATAAGAGTGTCATAAGTAGTCTTAGTAGAGAATAATATATGGGACTTATATTTTTGTTGGGTTAATTATGAAGATATTTTATTGGAAACTAATATTTTGGAGATCGAAAACGGTGAACCTCAAAAAAAAACTTGGGGTTGATACTGGTAGCCAGCAACACGCATGTTTCTCCTTCTTTCTTCTCCATTCTTCTGTGAAGAGTGGTATGATCGTCGAAAGCAGTAAGACGAACCTTCTCATCACTATAGAGAAGTTAGAGAGGAGCTTATAGTTACTGCAAGGGTAACTTGGACCATTTGTAGAACGTTTGAGTAATGAAATAAACTTTTTAAGACGCAAATGCACTACCATACGTTCCATCTTCTGAGAAGCTTCGTTTTGATACACTTTAGTTGAATAGACTTGGCCGATGACGTCTAGGTTACAATAGCGAGATTTGGAATCTATACTTAGTATATAGTGTATTGATAAGCTAATATGATAGCAGATTGTGGTGTACTGATTTACGTCATGGAAGCTTTTTGTTGGTGTTGGATAAAGTGAGCAGCTGTTCATGGGACCGAACCTGAAAAGCTCTTCCGGGATTACACAAAATGACTCATCAAGGACATTCATAGTGGTGCACTGGTTAATGCGGATGGACTTCTCGAAGTCAGTGATCTTGAATCATGTGTTGCTCCTTGTCACCTCAAGGCCAATGATGACATAGAGTCTCCCTTCAGCCAGCAAAGGTTGAAACTTTGGAAGCTGTTGGACATGGATGGAGCCCTGCATTATAGTAGACTGTAGCGAGAACTGAATTAGTCTATGTATTGTAGCATATGTGAAATAGGATTTAAACACAGTAGAAATTACGGACTATCTTCTCGTCAAGAAGTAGTAAGTCGACACCCATAAGCTCCCCACCTTTCTTGACATTCCAAACTTCCCACAACCGAAGAAGCCTAGCTACAACACGCTGGACAACACAGCCAGCTTTAATATCAGCAAAAGCAATAACGGAAGCAACCATCTATTCAATATTTAGAAGCCTTCTTAGTTTCAGAATGGAAAATGGAATGAAGGAAAAGGTTAGCTAGAGGTGGTCATATTTATACTTTGGACGACCATGGGTTGAATAGTGGGAATGAGTAGTGGGGCAGCATTGAATGTTACAGGCTTCAAGTTTCCGTTACGGTGGATGAGAGAAGAATATTTACAAAGAGGAAGAATTCAAATTAGTTAAGGACTAAAAATCTGTAACAGTGAGACTTGTGGAGGCCGCAAAAACGCAGAGGTCACGATGTACGATGACATGCTTTTTTTTAACTGGTGAAAAAAGATACTTTCCAGCAGAGGAGATTATTGGGCACAAGTTTGCCAAATTAATTATCACGGCACATTACCATTATTTAAAATTTGTGAACAAACTTGTAGGCATAGTTTGCCAAATAGATTTTTACGGCCCATTCTTTAAAATATGTGTACGAATTGGGCTTCGAAGTTTTGAAGGAAAACAATTTTAGACAGTAAAAATCTAAATAAGAAATAATATAGGATAATAATAATTGTAAAAAACATCCAAAGAAAATTAGGGAAAGTAGTGTCTACTGAGTTGGCAACACCATGAGTGAGGAAATGTTTCTTTATTATAATAAACTAGGATGGTATCTGCACTACTGATGCAGCGAGATATTTGGAATATATTCAAATATCTTAATTATTTAGATAATTATTATATTTATTGTATTTATCTTTAGAGCTTTCTAGAATATTATTAGAGTTTTGGGATTTATTATAAATAAGTCATTTAGGCTTTAGTTGTATTCACTTTTTGATGATTTAATGAAAATGAGACTTCCTTAAAGAGCTTTTGATAAAGCACTGTGAAAAGTATTCACAAACCCTAGTTTCCAGATATTCTTAGAATCAACGGATCTAGTTTTATCCGTAGTAGCTTCCGCTCCATCAGTTGGTATCAGAGTCAGGTTTCTTTGATTTCTTAATCGAAGAACGATTCTGGATCATGATGAGTAGTTGCATCTACACTTTCGATGATGAAAGTCCTTTTGTCGAGAGAGAAGAGGACCATGAGATCTATCGAGAGATCTATGGCGATCTGATCTACGACGTCTATGAAGATGATGTTGATGTTTTCAGCTTTGTCTTCAAAAAAGGTTAATATGAGAATCTGATGCGTGCAAAAACCGTGCACAGTCAGATTGGTTTAGATTTCAGTTTCGTGCAAAATCGGTTTTGTGCGAGATCCGTTCAGAATCAAAGGTGTTCAAGATCTCAAGAAAGGCAGATCTGTAACGAGAACGGTTATTGCAAAATCGGTGCATATTTCGTGCAAAGTTTGGATCGTGCAAATCCCGTGCAGAATCAAAAGAAGATTATGAAGATCTATCCGGGAAGAACATTGAAGATTCGAGGACGAATCTTTCTTGGCCGGCGAGACCTGATGCAAATATCTTAATTATTTAGATAATTACTTATTTATTATATTTATTGTATTTATCTTTAGAGCTTTCTATAATATTCTTAGGGTTTTGAGATTTATTATAAATAAGCCATTTAGGCTTTAATTGTATTAAGTTTTTGATGATTTAATGAAAATAAAGACTTCCTTAAAGAGCTTTTGATAAAGCACTGTGAAAAGTATTCACAAATCCTAGTTTCCGAGTATTCTTAGAATCAACTTCTTCTTCCACTTGTTTTCACGATTGTACCTCCTCGTAGAAGACAGAAATTCTTTGATAGCCCGTTGATGCACTGGATTTATGAGAATCTGGGTTCGGATGCAATTGTTAATAGGTGTGTTTGGTCTACTATGTTTGCCATGGTTGTGTGGTGGAGCTGGAAGTGGAGGTGTGGCTACGTGTTCGGGGATGTGGGCAGATGTAGGGATCGGGTCAGCTTTGTCAAAAGTCTGGCGTTGGAGGTGCAGCAGGCACACACGATGGAACGGAACAGAGGAGAGCCGCGTGTTCTCGTCCAGAGGAGGATAGCGTGGAAAAAACCGGGTGAGGGATGGCTTAAATTAAATACGGATGGCGCATCCCGTGGAAATCCCGGCCTGGCCACTGCGGGAGGAGTGCTGAGAGATGGATCAGGGCGTTGGTGCAAAGGCTTCGCTCTCAACATAGGCGTTTGCTCGGCGACATTGGCAGAGCTCTGGGGAGTATATTATGGACTTTGTATTGCATGGGGAAGACGAGTTGCACGGGTGGAGCTAGAGGTTGACTCAGCGACGGTGGTTGATTTCTTGACGAAAGGGATTAGCGATGCGCATCCGCTTTCGTTCCTGGTACGGTTGTGCCACAGCTTTATATCTCGGGACTGGATTGTCCGTATATCTCATGTGTATAGAGAGGCTAACTGTCTTGCAGACGGGTTAGCTTCCTATGCGTTTACTTTGCCTTTGGGCTTTCATTATTTTGTTGATGCTCCACATTCTGTTATGTCTATTGTTGAGGATGATGCTCGTGGCTGTGAGGGTCTGAGACGAGTCCATTTATAGTTTTCTTGGTTTTTTAATATAAAACTGGGGATACCTTTTCCCTGTCTTCCTACAAAAAAAAAACACTTGAATGGATCCGAACCAAAATCCAAAGAGTCTTTTAAAAACACCAAAGTAAATTAAATATATTAATTGTTTTTACCTATATTGAATAATTTATGTAGTTTTTTATCAGAATTTTTGAATAATTAATTTTGGGTAATTTAGATACTTTTGAATACTTACATTGTCTTCTCTGGAATTTTTTTTTTCTGAATATTAGATATAATCTTATATGTTCTGAATCCGAAGAAACTGAGCCAAACTTGAAGACCTGATCTAAAATTTCTTTTAAGAAAAAAACTAAATAGAATTTATAAATCTAATACCAAAATCCAAAAAATCAGATCGAAATAGAAACACAGACTTTATTATCACCCATGAAACTGATAAATAATCCGAATAAAAACCAAACTTTAGAAAATCGGTAGATAATTTATCGAATAACAAAAAATATACTTAAGAAACTAACCAAAACCCACCTATGTAACAAAATCCTGACAATTGGATCTAGGTGTTTTGGTAGGTGTTTTAAATATATACTAGGTTTGGACCCGTGCGTGGATGCACGGGTTGTTAATTCTAATAATTATAAGTTTTTGTAAATTATAACATAACATCTAAACGTGAATTTAGTGGTAAATAATTAATGGTGTGAGAGTAAATATAACAATGCATGGAAT
>OVBB01002080.1:0-12310 GCA_900406415.1 Isatis lusitanica | reverse complement strand
AAACTACTATAGACTACATATATGTTTAGTCTAAATTAACCTTAATAAAATCCTAATTATTCATTAAAATTCAGTGGCATATTTCGTATTATAACACATGACAAAAGGTTAGTTCTAAAAAATGTTCCTATTTTAATATAGTAGATATTTTTCCAAATCTATAGACTCCTATGTATGCGTTTATAAACCTTTGCTCATATAAAAACTAAGTGAAGCAAATACTTGTAATGGTTAAAACATAATACTAAATCTATTAATATCAAAGACGAGCACTGATGTAATGGTTTCTATTTCTAGTACATATGAACTTTTCATGGCAAATAGTGAAACAGTATTAACCATGAGAACTTAAAATTGTTTTACATTAATTAAAAAGTCAAAAAACAACATCAGTTTTTGAGAAAAAAAGACGAATATAGAGTGTTAGGTTCTAAATCTTCAAATCGATCTCTTCAAGGTACTTCACTTCATGAGAAACCTGTAAAACAATGTAATAGATTCATTACAAATAGAACACAAACAAACAGCGACTAATATACACAAATTCAAAATTAAATTACTTGCTCTCAAACTCCTCAACATTTTGGACTTTTTAGTAAATAGGGTACCTTTTAAGTTTGAAATTGGTTTTTAGGTAGTTTCACATAGGGTATTTGGAAATATGTAGTTTCTGTTATATAACTTATATGTACAGTTAAACCATTACTATTATTAAAAATGAAATATCATTAAAAGTTAAGTTTAATATAAATTATTACAAATAAAAAATAATCAAAAACTTAAAAAATATAAAAATTATAAAAATCATGAAAGTTTTAATTTTTTTGAACAATTACGAAATTATAAAAATATAAAAAACAAAAAAATATAAACATTTTCAAACAATTTAGAAAATTTATAATAAATATAAAAATTATCAGAAAAATATTAATAAAAATTATAAAAAATTACAAAAAATTATCAAAACCTATTAAAACTATAAAATAACTATGAAAATTATAAAAAACTATAAAAACTATAGAAAATAATAATTTATAAAAAATTATAAGAAAACTAAAAAAAATAGAAAAAATAATAGAAATTATAAAAAATATATAAAAAATTGCAAAAACTATTACAAATTATAAAAAATTATAAAAAACTATAAAGGAATTATAAGAAATTATAACAAATTATAAAAAACTATAAAAACTTACAAAAATTAAAAAAATAGAAAATATTAGAAAAACTACAAAAATATAAAAATTTATAAAAAAATTATAAGAATTATAAAAAAATTATAACGAATTATAAGAATTAGAAGAATTGTTAAAAATACAAAATTTTTAAAATTATAAAAATTAAGAAAATTATAACAATTATAAAAATTATAAAATTATAAAAATTATACAAATTACTAAATTTTTAAAAAATAAAAATAATATAAAATTACAAAAATTATAAAAAAATTATAAAAATTACAAAAATTACAAAAATTATAAAAATTATAAAATTATTAAAATTATAAAAATTACAAAAATTACAAAATTACGCTTGGAGTACATGATGTACGCTGGTGTACATGGTCCATGCCTGGTGTACCTTACACGGCGTACGCCAGGTGTACACGACGTACCCCTGGTGTACACATCGTACGCATGATGTACATGGTATACCCCATGAAAGGTGTACGCATGTGTATATGGTGTACGTCTGGTGTACATGGTGTACGTTTGGTGTACTGGGTGTCTGCGTGGTGTATGCGGTGTACACCATGAAAGGTGTACATGGTGTATGTTTGATGTATAGGGTGTCTGCGTGGTGTACGCGGTGTACACCATAAAAGGTGTACTTGGTGTACGTCTAGTGTACGCTAGGGGTACACAAGGAAAAAGTGTACACCGTGACGTACACCTTTCACGTGCACCATGAAAGGTGTACATGGCGTACACCATGAAGGTGTACATCATGAAAGGTGTACAATAAAAAGGCGTACATTTACATTTGAATTAGTACTTGAATTAGTTTTCCAGAATCTTATCATAAAATATTAAAATATATATCGACAAAAAAACCTGATGGCATCGTTTTCGAGAGAAAAGAAAAAGGTTGGAAGTAGATAACTCGGATATTCCTTCCAAATCACGAGTTATATGATAATTTGTGTACTTGTTGAACAATAATTGATATTGAGTGTTCAGGGTTTGGGTTTAGTATTGAGTGTTGAGGGTTGAGGTTTAGTATTGCGCGTTTAGAGTTTGGGTTTAGTATTGAGTGTTGAGGTTTAGGGATTTGGGATTTGGGTTTAGGGTTTATAGATGAGGGTTTAGTATTGAGTGTTGAGGGTTTGGGTTTGGGTTTAGGGTTTCGTATTGAGCGTTGAGGGTTTGGGTTTAGTACATAGTGTACGCCATGAAAAGTGTACACATGTGCACATGGTGTATGCTTGGCGTACATGGTGTACGTCTGGTGTACATGGTGTACGCTTTGTGTACAGGGTGTATGCCTAGTGTACATTGTGAACGGCTAGTGTACATGGTGTACACAAGGAAAAGGCGTACACCATGAAAGGTGTACAAGGAAAAGGCATACATTTACATTTGAATTAGCACTTGAATTAGTTTTCTAGAATCTTATCATAAAATATTAAAATATATATCGACAAAAAACCTCATGGCATCTTTTTCGAGAGAAAAGAAAAAGGTCGGAAGTAGATAAATTAAATATTCCTTCTAAATCACGAGTTATATAATAATTTGTGTACTTGTTGAACGATAATTGATATTGAGTGTTGATGGTTTAGGGTTTTGTATTGAGTGTTGAGGGTTTGGGTTTAGTATTGAGTGTTGAGGGTTTTGGTTTACTATTGAGTGTTGATGGTTTGGGTTTACTATTGAGTGCTGAGCGTTGAGGTTTAGTATTGAGCATTTAGAGTTTGGGTTTAGTATTGAGTGTTGAGGGTTTGGGTTTCGTATTAAGCGTTGAGGGTTTGAGTTTACTATTGAGTGTTTAGTGTTTGAGTTTAGTATTGAGTGTTGAGGGTTTGAGTTTAGTATTAAGCGTTGAGGGTTTGGGTTTACTATTGAGTGTTTAGGGTTTGGGTTTAGTATTGAGTGTTGAGGTTTAAGGATTTGGGATTCAGGGTTTAGAGTTGAGCGTTTAGTATTGAGTGTTCAGGGTTTGGGTTTGGGTTTAGGTTTGGGTTTAGGGTTTAGTGTTTAGGGTTTGGGTTTGGATTTAGGGTTTAGTGTTTAGTATTGAGCATTGAGGGTTTGGGTTTAGTACATGGTATACGCCATGAAAAGTGTACGCATGTGTACACGGTGTATGCTTGCCTTACATGGTGTACGTCTGGTGAACATGGTGTACACTTTGTGTACAGGGTGTATGCGTGGTGTACACGGTGTACATAGTGAACGCATAGTGTACATGGTGTAAGGAGAAGGTGTACACAGTGACGTACACCACGAATGGTGTACCGTACACCATGAAAAGTGTACATCATGAAAGGTGTACAAGGAAAACGCATACATTTACATTTGAATTAACACTTGAATTTGTTTTCTAGAATCTTATCATAAAATATTAAAATATATATCGACAAAAAACCTGATGGCATCATTTTTGAGAGAAAAGAAAAAGGTCGGAAGTAGATAACTCAGACATTCCTTCTAAATCACACTTTCGATACCACTTCTGAAGGTGTACGCATGTGTACACGGTGTATGCCTGGCGTACATGGTGTACGTCTGGTGTATATGGTGTACGCTTGGTGTACAGAGTGTATACGTGGTGTACACGGTATACACCATGAAAGGTATACATGGTTTACGCCTAGTGTACACGGTGTGCACAAGGAAAAGGCGTACCCCATGAAATGTGTACATGGCGTACACCATTAAAGGTGTACATCATGAAATGTGTACAAGGAAAATGTATACATTTACATTTGAATTAGCACTTGAATTCGTTTTCTAGAATCTTACAATAAAATATTAAAATATATATCGAGAAAAACCTGATGGCATTGTTTTTGAGAGAAAAGAAAAAGGTTAGAAGTAGATAACTCGGATATTCCTTACAAATCACGAGTTATATGATAATTTGTGTACTTGTTGAACTATAATTGATATTGAGGGTTGAGGGTTTGGGTTTAGTATTTAGTGTTGAGGGTTGAGGTTTAGTATTGAGCGTTTAGAGTTTGGGTTTAGTATTGACGGTTGAGGGTTTGGGTTTAGTATTGAGTGTTGAGCGTTGAGCGTTGAGGTTTAGTATTGAGCATTTAGAGTTTTGGTTTAGTATTGAGTGTTGAGGGTTTGGGTTTAGTATTAAGCGTTGAGGGTTTGGGTTTACTATTGAGTGTTTAGGGTTTGGGTTTAGTATTGAGTGTTTGTTGACATTTTCTCACAATATCAGTGATCCTATGGTGTTGTACAAATCAAATGGTCCATTGGTCTAGTTATCTCTTTTGTGCAAGTTAAAGGTTGTGCAAACTTCATGTACAAGCTAGTGCAAACTTCGTGTGCATGTTGGTCAAAGATCAAGAGAAGGCATAAAGTGGAAACGAGTCTTCAAGAATGGATATAGCATGTATGGCGGTCTAGGTGCATTCGTGTGTGTAAGCATACAGCTGGTCCTTGTGACCGTTTACGGATAAGGTGGCTACCTTATCCAGCTCATCACCTTTTTGCACCTTTTCATACCTTTTCCCACCGTTTGGGACGCGCTCTCTCTTTTGTACCATTGTCCTTCACGCGTGTGATTCCTTTATGGTCTCCTTCTCTTGTATTTATCTTTGAGCCTAAGGCTTGTAAACATTTTAACTCAATCTAATGGAGTATACTATCAATCTCTCTCGCTTATCTTGGTTACTTATCACATAATCTCTTTATTCTTCTCTTAATAATCATAAATCTTTAGTAAAATCATCATGGTATCAGAGAATTTCGGTCATAATCTCTCATCTCTTCACGTTTTCCATTCCTAAATCTCACTAAACCAGTCTCTTCATCCTTGTTATTTGTAGACCTGAAGCTCATACCTTCAGGAACGCTCTTAACAAGGCCTTTTTTCTCTCTCTAAAACTAAGATCTAAGCTTTCTACGGTTCAAGGAGTATCTTCAGAGTTTGAAGTTCTCAAACTGATTCTCATCAAATCTGTTCTTTAGAGTCGTGTTCAAAGTTCAGATTTGTTTCTATTTCTTAGATTCTGCTCATAGGTTGAAGCTTTTACCATAAAGGGTCAAGCTTTTTCTCTATAAGACAAGTTTCTATTCAAAGTTTTAAGCTTTTGTGTATACCGCTTCAATGGAGGAGAACACAAAGAGCAAGAAAATGACGTTGCCTACTAAGCTCAAGGGTGGAAGCAACTACTTTCTCTGGGCTAGAACAGCAAAGGCAGTCCTTTGTGGACGAGGTGTTTGGTCACACGTGGGTGAACCGGAGGAAGAGGACTTCTCACCTGATGAAGAAGAGCTGCCTGTTTCACGCTCCAAATGGTTCCAAACAGATCAGGCTGTTCTCGCTATACTTCAGGGCGCCTTAGACGAGCCTGTTTTAGAGGCCTACTCGTATTGTGTTACTGCGAAAGACTTGTGGAACACACTCAAGGTTGTGTTTGGAAACACTTCCAATCTAACTCGTGTTTTCGAGGTAAAGAAAGCTATCAACTCACTATGCCAGGCAGACATGGAATTCAATGACTTGTTTGGCAAGCTTAGGGCATTATGGGCAGAGTTTGAGATGTTGAGACCAGCTACTGTGGATCATTTGGTGCTGAATGAGAGAAGGGAGCAAGACAAGGTGTTTGCTTTATTGATGGTTCTTAATCCATCATACAATGATCTGATCAAACACATTCTCCGTGGTAGCAAGCTTCCAAGTCTAGAAGAAGTTTGCTCTCAAATACAAAAGGAACAAGGTTCCTTGGGCTTATTTGGTGGTAAGGGGGAGCAGCTACTTCTGGCGAACAAAGGGACATACAAACCACCTGAGAAGAAAACTGTGTCTTGCGAACATTGCAAGAAAACTGGACACTCTAAGGACAAGTGCTGGATATTACATCCTCATCTAAAACCGGCTAAGTTCAACAAAGCGGCTGCTAACTTCACTGAAGGCACTACCAGCTCAGGACCAAGTATGGGGAATGCATTACAAGCGCAGAATCTTGGGATACAAACCGTTCAAGGCAGTCCGGATGGGAACCCTTTGGCAATGGTGGCATACTCTAGAACACATGGAGCAAACCAAGCTACATATGGAGGAACAAATGGTTCAAACAATGATGTGGTTAGGAAATCCGACCTAGAAGCATTGATCAAGTCCATTGCTTTACTCAAAGAGTCTGGTATTTTCTTTCTCTCTACAAATCCAACTAAATCGCTTGTTGTAGATAGTGGGGCTTCTCATCACATGATTAGTAACCCTGATTTATTAAGTAATGTTCAACCTGCTCATGGTAATGTAGTCATAGAAAATGGCACTAAGGTATCGGTTAGTGGGATTGGGGAGCTTCAGTTATTTGATAAAAGTTCTAAAGCTCTTTATATGCCTGATTTCACTTCCAACCTTTTATCTGTTAAGAGAACTACTACTGATCTTAATTGTTATGCTATATTTGGCCCTAACAATGTTCATTTTTAGGATATTGACAGTATGAGGTTGCTTGGCAAAGGGGGAACTAAAGGAGATTTATATGTCTTAGAGAACACCTTACCCAGCACCGATCTATCTTCTATTTCTGTTGGTTCTTGTTTTGCTGTTGAACTTAATAAATTATGGCACGCTCGTTTAGGACACCCACATTTGAGGGCTTTACAGTTATTGTTACCTAAAGTTACTTTTGATCATGATAAATGTGAGTCTTGTATCATAGGTAAACATTGTCGGTCTGTGTTTCCAAAGTCTCAAACTATCTATGCAAATTGTTTTGATCTTGTTCATTCAGATGTTTGGACTGCTCCTTGTCAATCTCGTGATAGATACATATTTTGTGACTTTTATTGATGAAAAGTCAAAATATACGTGGGTCACCTTACTTGAGTCAAAGGATAGAGTGTTTGATGCTTTTGTGAATTTCCAAACATATGTCACTAATCATTTTCATGCCAAGTTAAAAATCTTAAGGACAGATAATGGAGGAGAATATGTGAGCCAAAAATTTAAAGAACACCTATCAAAGCATGGCATCATGCATCAAACGAGTTGTCCATACACTCCACAACAAAATGGTATAGAAGAGAGGAAGAATAGGCATTTGATGGACGTTGCCCGATCGATGATGTTTCACACCAACGTTCCTAAGCGGTTTTGGGGAGATGCTGTCATGGTAGCATGTTATCTCATAAATCGTATCCCCACAAGAGTCCTTGGTGACTCTTCCCCATTTGAGGTACTTAATCAAACTAAGCCATCCATTGATCATCTAAAAGTGTTTGGATGTCTATGTTTTGTATTGATACCAGGAGAACGAAGATCAAAGCTAGATGTCTAAAGCTTGAGATGCTTGTTTCTTAGCTACTCACCTACTCAAAAGGGATACAAGTGTTTTGATCCTACCACAAATAGGATACACATTTCCCGGGATGTGAAGTGTCTCGAGGAACAAGGGTATTATACGGCTAAGGATTGGGAAGGATTGAAAGACCTTGGTCAGTCCTCCTCAGGCATTGCATCTAGCCTCGGTACTTGGTTGATCACCTGGGCAATCCACCACCTGTATCTCTCAACAAGCCTGATGAAAGTCATCACAATACTTCTGTACCTGAACCAAGTCCAGGCACCACTCCACCTCAACCAGAAGCTGCTGATGTTCATAATCCTTCTCTCACAGCTGATTCCGGTGACCAACCTATTGATGTTAACCAGAACGTAGCCAATGTGGAGGAGGAAGACAATGAAACTTTTGCGGAGTCTCTTGATGATTCAGTGGAGGATATTGAGCCAATGGAGCTTCGACGCAGCACAAGGATTAGGAGAGATCCTTCCCTCTGGCGAGCCTACTACAATAGTGAAGCTGTAGCTCATGCTGATATTGAGGCTGTGTGCTCTCTTGCCTGGTTGCCATCCGAACATCAAGTGTTCTTAGCCAAGATTCAACCTGACATCATTCCTGATACTTATGAAAAAGCTATGCTTAAAGAAGAATGGAAAGGAGCGGTTGGTGAGGAAGTAGGAGCAATGGTGAAGAATCATACTTGGGATGAAGCTGACTTGCCTAAAGGACAAAAGGCCGTGACTTCTAGATGGGTTTTTACCATCAAACATCAAAGTAATGGGGATATTGAGCGTTACAAAGCAAGATTAATGGCACGAGGGTTTACTCAGACTTATGGAAATGACTACAAAGATACCTTTGCTCCAGTCGTTAAGTTACCCACGGTTCAAGTTGTTTTGTCTTTGGCCGCTAATCTCTCTTGGGACTTATGGCAAATGGACGTCAAGAACGCCGTTCTACAAGGGGAACTTGAAGAAGAGGTGTATATGAGGCCACCACCCGGTCTTGAAGACATGATTGCTCCGGGAAAAGTTCTTCGGTTAAGAAAGGCAATCTATGGACTCAAACAGTCTCCCTGGGCTTGGTACCATAAGTTAAGCCACACACTTTGGGATCAGGGTTTTAGACGCTCTGAATCTGATCATAGTCTCTTTACTCACAAGTCTCCTAAAGTTTTGGTTGTGGTAGTTGTCTACGTAGATGATCTGATCATTTCCGGTGACAAAAAAGAAGGTATTGAAAGCATCAAATCTTCTCTTAAATCAACTCTTGATATTAAAGATTTAGGTGCTCTTAAATACTTCTTAGGTATTGAAGTGTGTCGATGTGCTGATGGTATCTTTCTTTCCTAAAGAAAGTATGTGGTTGATCTTTTGAATGAGACAGGTTTCATGGAGGCTAAACCAGCTAAGACTCCCCTTGAAGAGGGCTACAAGGTCAATCGAGAGGGGGAGAAAGAGGATGAGCCATTCAGTGATCGAGGACTCTACCGAAAGCTTGTAGGTAAGCTAATCTACCTAACACTTACTAGACCTGACTTGTGCTTTTGTGTGAATCAGGTTAGTCAACATATGAAAGTCCCTACCAAGTATCATTGGTCCATGGTGGAAAGAATATTGCGATATCTTAAAGGGAGCATGGACCGTGGAGTGTGGATGGGAAGACATGAAAGCACAGAGATCGTAGGCTATTTTGATGCAGATTGGGCCGGTGATAGAATAGATAGGAGATCTACAACCGGTTATTGTACCTTCATTGGAGGCAACATGGTGACTTGGAAGACTAAGAAGCAGAAGGTGGTGGCTTGTTCAACAGCAGAAGCAGAGTACCGTGCCATGAGGAAGCTGACTAATGAGCTAACATGGCTTAAAGGTCTTCTAGCGGATTTGGAGATTGATCAAGCAACGCCAATGACAATGCATTGTGACAACCAAGCTGCCATTCACAATGCTTCCAACTCAGTGTTTCATGAGAGAACCAAGCACATAGAAGTTGATTGCCACAAGGTTAGACAGAAGATTGAAGATGGAACTATCTTCCCTTGCTATACCCGAAGTGAAGATCAGTTGGCGGATATCTTCACTAAAGCAGCAAGCACGAAAGTCTGTGACTCCATCTATGGCAGACTTGTGCTTGTTGATATAGCCAGACCATGGTAAGCACTTCTCTCGCCCATGAAGCTCATACTCTTTTACCTAACATGGTTTTGTCCCAAATGGGTTTTCTGTGTTAGGGTCTTAATGAGGTGAGACTCATGGGTAATCCAAGTTAAACATTCTTTGGTTTATCATTCTTGTCAACTGTAAACCTAGAGTTCAAAGCTTTATGAGCGTTCTTTGACAAGCTTGATTCTTCTCCAAGAATGTTTAGCTTGAGGGGGAGTGTTGACATTTGCTCACAATATCAGTGATCGTATGGTGTTGTATAGATCAAATGGTTCATTGGTCTAGTTATCTCGTTTGTGCAAGTTAAAGGTTGTGCAAACTTCATGTACAAGCTAGTGAAAACTTCATGAGCATGTTGGTCAAAGATCAAGAGAAGGCATAAAGTGGAAACGAGTCTTCAAGAATGGATATAGCATGTATGGCGGTCTAGGTGCATTCGTGTGTGTAAGCATACAGCTGGTCCTTGTGACCGTTTATGGATAAGGTGGCTACCTTATCCAGCTCATCACCTTTTTGCACCTTTTCATACCTTTTCCCACCTTTTAGGACGCGCTCTCTCTTTTGTACCATTGTCCTTCACGCGTGTGATTGCTTTATGGTCTCCTTCTCTTGTATTTATCTTTGAGCCTAAGGCTTGTAAACATTTTAACTTAATCTAATGGAGTATACTATCAATCTCTCTCACTTATCTTGGTTACTTATCACATAATCTCTTTATTCTTCTCTTAATAATCATAAATCTTTAGTAAAATCATCAGTGTTGAGGTTTAGGGATTTAGGATTTGGGTATAGGGTTTAGAGTTGAGGGTTTAGTGTTGAGTGTTTAGGGTTTGGGTTTGGGTTTAGGGTTTAGGGTTTAGGGTTTAGGGTTTAGGGTTTAGGGTTTAGGGTTTAGTATTGAGCGTTGAGAGTTTGGGTTTAGTATTGAGCATGGAGGGCTAAGTGTTTAGTATTGAGTGTTGAGAGTTTGGGTTTAGTATTGAGCGCTTAAAGTTTAGGTTTATTATTGAATGTTCAGGGTTTGGTTTAGGGTTTTAGGGTTTAGGGTTTAGAGTTTAGAATTGTGCGTCGAGTGTTTTGGGTTTAGTATTGAGTGTTGAGGATTTGGGTTTAGTATTGAGGGTTTAGAGTTTGGGTTTACTATTGAGTGTTGAGGGTTTAGGGTTTCGAGTATAGGGTTTCGGATTACAAAGTTACAAAATTTTTAATAATTTTTTTAATTTTTAATAATTTTACAATTTTTTTACAATTTTTATTTTTTATAATTTTTATAGTTTTTTATAACTTTTTATAATTTTAATTTTTAGAATTTTTAGAATTTTTATAATTTTTAATATATTTTTTAAATATTTTATAGTTTTTATAATTTTTTATAGTCTTAATAAATTTAATATTTTTTTAATTTTTTTGTAATTTTGGTAATTTTTTTTAAATTTTTGTATTTTTTAAATTATTTTATAATTTTATTGTTTTTATAATTTTTTATAATTTTATAATTTTTATAGTTTTTGTATAAGTTTTTATAATTTTTTGTAATTTATTATTTTGTAATTTTTAATATATTTTCGAAATATTTTATAATTTTTGTAATTTTGATAGTTTTTATAATTTTTGTAATTGTTATAATTTTTGATAGTTTTTATAGTTTTTTATAATGTTTAATAATTTTTTGTAATTTTTTATAGTTTTTGTAATTTTTTATAGTTTTTATAATTTTTTAAATTTTTTGTAGTTTTTTTGTAATTTTTTTATAGTTTTTATTAATTAGTAATGGTTTTTATACTTATTTATCAGTTTTTATAATTTTTGGTGCATTTAAAATAAATTTCATCTTTTGGTAGTAGTTTTTGGGTTTAGTCTCCCTCTTTTGGGCTTAGCACCTTCCTTTTGGTTTCCGGCCTTCTGTAGGTCGTAAGTGAAAAAGAATTTGGGCAGAATGTACTTCGTCCGATCTCCCTTAATGTATTCATCCTTAAGTTGAGCTATGCATGCGGCATTATCCTCGTATAGTACGGTTGGTTCTTCCTTCTCATCGGTCATCTCACAATTTCGCCTTATATGTTGAGTCATCCATCTCAACCAAACACATTCATGGCTAGCCTCATGAATCGCCAATATCTCTGCGTGATTGGACGATGTAGCCGTGAGCATCTGCTTCATGGATCGTCATGAAATTGATGTTCCTCTGTCATATTCTGTCTGAGATCGACCATTGTGCGCATCCGAAAGGTATCCTGCATCAGCAAAACCAACCAAACCTTTATCGTTAAGTTTAGTCTAAAACAGACTCATATCTTTCGTTCCTTTCAGGTAACGAAGTATGTGTTTAATCCCATTCCAGTGCCTTTGGGTCGGACAAGAATTATATCTTGATAGGAGGTTCATGGGAAAGCATATGTCTGGTCTAGTGTGACTAGCCAGATACAATAACGCTCCTATGGCACTGAGGACCAATGACTTCTTCATCGTCTTTTTTTGGACCGAATGGATCACTGTCCAATCCGAGGGTTCTCACCATCATTGGGCTGCTTAGTGGGTGAGCCTGGTCCATGNTTTGATGCACAAGGATTCCATTATTAATGTACTCGAGCTGTATTCCCAAACAAAACTTAGTTTTTCTTAAGTCTTTCATCTCAAATTCGGCATTTAAGTATTCAACTGTTTGGGCGAT
>OVBB01002079.1:0-11737 GCA_900406415.1 Isatis lusitanica | reverse complement strand
CCCCTTTTTTTTTTTTTTTTTCTCAACACAAATTGACCAACGCCTACTGCTATAGTTGTTTTATAACTAAGGTCAATTTTGCAAATCTGCCATTATTTGTGCACCTTGTTTTTTTTGCTTTTATTTGCCAAGGTTGTACAGCTTAGATTTGCAATTGTTTTGTAAAATCAAACTTTCATTGTATATGATATTTACATTTGTAGTAAAAAAACAAATCTGCCATGATTGATCAGTGCTGAGCCTTTCCTTTCTTTAATGATAACAAAAAATCATCATCGAACTTTGGTATCGTTGTCACCACCTTCATATCTGCCTCACCCGACATGATTTCTCACTCTTTTTCTGTAAACTCACAACTCTAGAATATGGTATTTCGCTCTGATACCAGATGTTAAATACTGAACAAACGGTTTTGGTACCAAAAGCTTACTTCTGAACTTATTGAATAAGGCTCTTAAATAGCCGAAACAAAGCAACAACACCTCCTTAACATATGGAGGATTTTCAATACAAGGAAACAGAACAGACGTGAGAACGTGTCCTTAACAACAACTAAACAACTACTCCTACAAATGTGGAGTCATTATTTAAACAACAAAGACTTAATCAAACTAACAGTTACTTCCTAGTCAAGGAAACGAAGAAATTAACCATTGGTTTGTTGCGCAAAGTATCGTAACGTTGGGCTAAACGGTATGTGTACTTGTCGAACAGATGATCGATTATGGCGCTTCCAAAATGAGCTGTGAGCATCGGTTCAGTGATGGATCTTACGAGTTTTGCCCTCTTTTTGACAACTTCAAATACACATGTTTGGTCGACATCATCGTCATCTTTCACTTCAGTACGACCAGTTTTATATGAAAATAGAAGACCAAATATTGTCTCGAAATTGTTGATCTCGAAAGAACCCTCGTTTTCGATTACTTCCCTCAGCTCATTTTCATCAGGATTGTAAAACGGCATGTTGAAAGATTCCACATCTGATTCCTTCACAATCCCCTACACGTTAAACATCACCCAGAAAACTTGAAATCACTACGACCTGACACGCTATAATTTAATCATATTATCATATATACATGCATTCACACAAAAACGATCAGATTTAAAAATAACAAACAAGTCAATCAAATCTTTGACTTCGAATATAAAATGGATGCTTTCAATGATAATAATACTCGACATTCCACAAGTCTATCGAAATTAGTATGAGTATCGGTCCGAAATATCTTTGGTTAATTGTCAAAGAATTTTTAAAAATTTAATAAATAAAAAAACAAAGAAGAGTTATGGTAATGTATACCTCAGAGACCAAATCGAGGAGGGAGTCAGATATCAACGACCAATTTTGGAAACAATCTTTGGATAAAGGGTCCAAAGCTTTTCTGCCCACTAATGTGAGAGCCATGCGTCCACTAGACATTGTCTCCTCCGCACGCATTCTTAGAAACAATGAGAAATCATTATTGAACTGAGTCAAATAACTATTGTACACATTTGGAGGGCATGGACTTTTAAGATACACGTTCGTCTTGTTTTCTTTAAGCGCATCAGGAACCTTAGAAAGCCAATGGAGACTAAACGATGAATGAACAAAATGGAGAGACTTTCTTGGGAATAGTCTTGAGTAGAATGAGCCTGGGACTCCTGAGATGAAGCACTTTTCTTTAACATCCATCTTCGACTTCTCGTGGAAAGAAGGGATCAGTTTGAAGGTATTGTTGAAGTCGTTGTCTGGAAGATCATTCAGACAACAATCTATCTCTGGTGGGTTTTGCCCTTTTTGTTGGTATAATGACATGATCGTGTTGACGATTTCGGACATGGTTGAAAATGTGTTTTCCCCGGAAGAACATCCCAAGTCGGCCACTTTTATACACCCTGGAAAATCCATTTTCACTAGCACTTCCTTTACGTTTTCGACCACCGCCAGTTTTGCATTGGAATTGATACTTTTCTATAAGAAGTTAAAAATTAATGTTAAATCATATGTAACATGGAAAGACAATTGAACCAACCAAACGAAAAAATGGCCAATGATGCCTAAAAAGGAGAGACAGAAAAACATGCATATGTATAATGGGAAAGTTGTTATCAAATCATCTAATAGTATATTGATTTGCGACTTTCTAGAATGTATGTTTGCCAAAGTAATATGGTTCATATGTAGCAAAACTAGATTCGTGGTACCAATTATAAAGAAGTACTTACCTGCGACTCAGAATTATTTGCATAGCTGTGTTCTCCATTCCCACCCTTCATGCTAAGAACACCCATGATAGAGTCCATAATGTATAACACAAGTTGATTTGATAAGATGGAATCACAAAAAGTCGGTCTTAGGAATATATAGGCACAGGAGGTCTAAATCTTATTAAACATATGTTTCTCATATATTGGTTCATTTCTTTATTTTAGAATTTAAAGTCAATTAAATTACATTGATATATATACATATATATATATATATTATTGTTTACTTAAGAAATTCTAAAAATATCTAAAGGTTGGAGATGCTTTATATATGTTTCTAAAAAGTAGTTCAACATTTTAAAATAAAAATATTAGAGATAGAAAAAGAAGAAGTTTTTGTTTGAGGACTACTGTTTACATGTATTTTTTGAAACACTTTTTTTAAAACACAAGAACTGTTTACATATTCATGTAAACTACTAATGTCATTTCTCTCTTATCTACTAGTTTAAATTTCTTTTAGAACCTAAAATTTAATCATATAAAAACAACTTTTTAATATTAATATTTTCGTTTTAAGATATTCTTAAAAGGCCAAAAACATATGTGACAAATCCATCTTGAAAGTGAAAAGAATAAAAATGGTTCACATGAATAAAACAAATGGTGAATTACCCCGCAAGACCATAGACTAGTCTCACTCTTCGGCTGAACATCTCCCAAAGGCCCATAGGTAATAGGTTTGATTAAATACTAATTATCGAAATGGATGAATCTGAAAATTGATAACGATCTAAAATAGCCGAGTTGGAGATCTTGAAAAGGAAAAGAAAAAAACGCATTTAATGTCTTTAATGGCTGAAATAAATACACAGCGCCTTAAACATAAAGAGGGGACCGAAAGAGGGGACCGAAAGAAGGGACCGAAAGAGGGGTTCTACTCTTATTCCCTTGTGAACTATGTCTTGCATATTTATTCATACATTAAGTACATAAACTAACTAAAAACATGACTTTAATACATAATCTATTAAAATATGGTCGATTTCAATAAAACCGCAATTATAAAATGGTTTATCAAAATGATAGCCGTTCGGTTTAAGTTTTTTTTTTTATCAATCTGACCAAAACGATGTCCGTTTTGATAAAAAACAAGCAATTTATTTTTTAGAGAAATCGAAACAATGGCTAGAAAATGGTGAAGAAGTTACAACAAAATAATTTATCCATATAAAAATAAAAATAAAAGTTTTATCAAATTCAATTAAGAAAGAAGAGTTCACTTTGAATTCATCAATAAAATTGAAAAGAAATTGTTTTCCTTTGAATTTGAGAATATGATTTTTTTGAAGAATACAAGAACTAGATAAATAATTATTTTTTTATTTATTTTCTTATTATTTATGTTTCTTAATCACGCAAAACACATAATGAATATGATAGTATTGTATTAAAACTGTCAAAAATCTTGAATAGCCTAGTGGCATATGTAACTTCTTCGCCATCTTCCAGTCCTTGGTTTGAATCCTCTCAAAACAAATTGCTTGTTTTTATCAAAATGACGCCAAAAACTTAAACTGAACCGAACCATTTTTCTACTTGTCATCTTGATAAACCATTTTATAATTGCAGTTCTATTGAAATTTGACCGTATTTTAATAGATTATATATTAAAGTCAAGTTTTTAATTAGTTTATGTATTTTTAGCATGGTTCAATATTTCGTGTATAAATAAACAGCCGAAACATAGTTCATAGAAGAATAGGTCAGAACCCTTGGAAGGACATATTTTTTCCTACGCAATAACTATAGCAATTTTTTTTCTTCTAAACGATTGTATTCATAGAAAGTTCATCAATAAGACACGACACTAACACATGCTGTTTCGCCTTCAATTGTTTAATTAGTTCATTCTACGGAGTATATGGTTATTACTTTTACCAAAGCGAGTGATCTCATTATCAATGAGACGACAAAGTTGAAGGTCGTTTTCTTTTAGGTAGCTTGAATCAACCAAATGTTCGGCTTTGTCAAACAGACGGTCGATAATTGCGTCTCTAAACTGAGCAACGAGTAACAATTCCATAATAAACGCTGGAAACCCGTTGTTCAATATGGAATTAGAAACTCAAATGTGGAAAAACCCTTTCATTCCTAAGAATCTCCCTGGCCTCTAGCTTTCCCATTGTGAAATAGTAAGTTGAAACATTCCATCTTTTGCAAATACGAACTTGGGAAAGTATATATGGGACGGCCAAGACTAATATGTATGTGTTTTAGTAACATTCTATTTTTTCAACAAAAAAAAGTTTTAGTAACATTCTTTCAATTTATGCTAATTACCCATATAAGAATTTTCTTATTTCATTCTTTTCTAAATTGGTCATTTTCATTCTTCTTTTCTTTTTATATCGAAATGGTTATCTTCATTCTTCAAATCATACATTTACAGAGGAGTATGACTAGTAGTTGGAGCTTTAAAAGCTCAAGTTGGTTTTTAACAATTAAGCACCATACGTACAGATCAGAGATGACGAAAGAAGTAGAGAGAGAGAGAGAGAGGGACTTTAACGTTCAACTAATTTTGAAGTGAACATACTCATCGACGAAAAGTTCATCACTAATCTATGTTAGGATAAATTAATGATGAGCTAAAAATCCACGATCGAGTAGTTTATATATAGTTAACTAGATGATATCCCGCGCTACGCGCGGGGAATAGTTATAAAATTTATGTTTTTTATAAAGAAATTATTTGGTTGGTTATTTATGTTGGATTGATTAGTTTATTATATTTAGGGCCTCTTATATTTATTCTAAGATTTTTGTTACGAATTTTATTTTGTGCTATTCATAGTTAACAATATAACTGAGAAAATTATATTAAATTAATTTTCTTACTAATTTAATATTAAATTATCTTTTTAATAGAGACTTATATACAATTTTTTTATTCTCATGTATATGTCTATTTACAATATAATTTTAAATTTTAATAATTTCATAACTAAAAATATTGATGTAGAATGATACTATTGTTGTTTTTAAATATTTATTCTCATGTTGTCTTAATTTTTATATATTAGTAGAAATTTTATTTTTGGTAGTTAAAATATTTATGTAAATTTTAAAAAAGCATATTCAATACACGAAGCTTATTTCTTCTTTAATGATTTTTTCCTTTGTTATTTTTATATTATTTTCCACAAATATATTCAACACATCAAGCTAACTTTCTTTTAATTTTTTTTTCTTTGTTAATTTAACTTATCTAATATTTTTTGAAAATTTTCATATACTATCCACAACTTATTATCTACCTATTAATGTGTTACATGGTATGTTTATTCTTTACTTATGTCAACGAAAAATATTTTTTTAACATTTTTTTATAAACTAAAATAATAATTTTACAAATGGTTAAAACTAAAAATACAATGGTTCTTCCACATTATTCTTCTCTCGTAAACTCCAAATATCTCTGCTAATTTATTTTTTAATTATGTGAATCTTTTATCAGTCTATAACAAACAAAGCTAGTTGGAAATCTGAATTTGAACTGTTTTTTTTTTTTTGGTTAAGGCTGGATTTTTACTCTTTCGGTTCTTCCCACATATCTTTAGGTTTGTGTTATTTTTTTTGGCTCTCTTGTTGAGTTGTTTCATTACTCTAATCTGAAATTTTAAATCTGATTTATTATTTACTGTACCCTGTAAATTTTATCTGGCTCTTTCAAATTAGAACGAACCATATAGTTTATCTAGTGGACTTCGGTTTTCTCTCTTATATTCATGCGGAAGAAAAGTCACCCCAAATGTTGACCAAATGGGAGTAAACCGGATGTAAAATTCAGTTTACCGGTTTACTATCACAGCCGGTACTAATTCCGGTGTAGGCCACAGTTTTTATAATTTCTGAAAAAATCTCATTCTCTAAGCGTCTGTGTTCGCAAGACGATCTTCAAAGCTACCTGTTCTCGGCAACTTTTTCTTCCAGCAAATTTGGGTGAGAATAAAAGTCTCCGGTGAATTTCTCGCTTTCTGATTTCCTTAAATTTTTTTTTTTTTTCAGTCTCGACTGAATTCGAATGAGATTTTTGTATATTGGTTTACGGGGGCTTATGCGATATTGGATTATGAACGCTGATTGGGGATTTTAATTCGGAAGGTAGTCATTTCTAAATCTGCTTGATATATTTCTCTCATTAGCTTGAATCAAGCTGTTTGATTATTGAATGATCCGTGTTTTAGACAGTTTTCGAATTTTTTCCGATTCCTGTTAGTACCTGCTTTTCACCTTAGAGTTTGTAATTATTAGTCATTTTGTGACATGTTTTATATACAATTTTTCTTCAGGTGCAGGGAGGTAAATGTCCGATTTTTGAGGATGGTCTTGGTTTTGGATTCAGCAATTAAACTCTTTCACGGGAAAGAACGTATTGTCCGTGATAGTCAAGGTGAGACCACTCTTCCTCGTGCTCCACAGCTCAATCCTCTAGCAGAAAAGATAGCCACCAGAAGTTTGTCAGCATTTGGTCCTGGAGGTACTTTTGGGTTTGGTCCCTTCTCAGAGAAATGGAAGAAGCGACAGAAGAAACCTAAACCTTCCAGTAAAACCAAGAGAAGGTAGTTTTTACCCATGTAGTCTCGAGTGGTTTTCACGGAATCGTGTCTTCTGCTCGAAAACTTGCAAATCAGCCTCCTCCAAGCATGAGACTTAATATGGCTCTGTTTAAATCAGGCTACTCCGTGATGTAGTTGTTTCCAATTGTCAACTATATCCGCGTACATTACTTCATAAAAGTCTTAAACTCATTTACTTTATTTCGCTGCTCAAAAGATACAAAAATGAAAAGAATCATATATCGACCAGTACAATTCTATACTTTCATTTCTCAGTAATATGACACCAACTTTTAGGTTTAGTTTATGTACTGCAGAAAATCAGAGTATGGCATAGTGTGAGTTGTTTATGAAAATTAGGTTCTGGTCCCTCCCCTACGCAACCACTATCAAAGACAAAAACATAAATGAGGATATTTTCTGAATAAGTAATGTTATACGTACCTATGCCAGCAGCTTTCCATTAGAGAAATCCACTGAGGATCAACATCCTTTGGGACTTCCAGCCTCTGGCTCATAAATCCCACAGCTCCAATCACCTGCAAGCATCCTAAATAGACATCTCTTCATATTTGGTCCACATGTGCATGCGGATTATATACATAAACGAAGGAGCTAAGAGACGGAAAACGCAAACTTTTCTAAGCAGATGGGACGCTTTGCGATGGACATAAGACCTCTAATTCGTAAAACTTTTGCAAAACAACACCTTTGATTTGACCAAGAAAGATCATTGACTCACTAAACTTGTCAGTCATAGATAGTGATTTTACTGTAAGACAACTCACTGTATTCTTTTACATTATTATAACAATAGCCAAAATGGGTAGTATGGTTTCCTAACATACTTCACTAAGTACATCTTAGTTACGGGTTGATCGAAACTATACTCATTTTAACAGGGACCAAAGAGCTGCTGTGTTTGTAACATTGAGATTATTCCATGGACTAATATGGCTTTGTATAGCTTTAATATGACCAATATATATATTTTCTACTCTCAATTTCATTTGGGAAGAATTCTTTAGATTTTTTTTTCTCCTAACCTGCATAGCATTTAGATTTTCCCACGGAATTTTCTCATTCACAAGCTCCCATAGTACTACTCCGAAACTGTAAACGTCAAGAGAGAAGAAGCATCATTAGAGATGACAGGTAGACCGCAATAAGCAAAGGAACTTAACCAAGACAAAATTAGAATATACTTTTCATCAGAAGCCTCATTTCGAAGAACCTCTGGTGCCATCCATTGAGGCTGCAAAACAGGCAAAAGAAAAACTGAATTCATCATGAAAAGAATTGACTTCACACGAAAAAGAGGAATCACTTTGATAAGAGTCTATGTTGAATACCGTTCCTCTCCCGTTCTTCGTAGTGAGGTATGTCTCATGCTTGATACGCGAGAGACCAAAGTCAGCAACCTATTTGCAATGACACGGTAAGTAACATCCTCCCACTTATGCTGTGACGTGAAGCGAACCGGCGTACGCAATTTAGGAAAAGCGGAAGAAGATCTTCCCCAATTGTTCTGGCACAGAGCGTCTTCTGTTTCCATGTTTTTTTTTTCCAAGATCTTGTACTAACCTACGAACCCATAGTTTAAAGTTCGCAAAAAAAAAAAAAAAATCTTTAATCAGAGTAAGAATTAGGAGCAGCTCAAGTTTCACGGGAGAAAAGATAAAGACGCACACACGAATAAGATATTACATAGATTAAAATTCGAGCAAAAAACCTCCTCATTTTACCTTAATAGAGAGTCAAAATCCTTGTAAGATGATCGAGTAACACCAACTTTTTTCCCCAAAAGATCTCACACGAACCTCGAGATCTGCAAAAAACGATGATAAGCTTAAGCATAACGTAACATCCTCAAGAAATAAAAAACAAATGGCCAAAGAAAAACCGAGAACAAATTCCTCATATTATCGAATGGAAAAATCAAATCATCACTCGCTGACAGTGAAATTACACAGCAGAAAACCCCAAATCATATAACACTTTGTCAAGCGAGACACAATAAAAAAAAAAGCACAAAAAAAAGCACAACTTTAACAAACAGTTGAATCAAATCTGTTCAAATCCACTCGATAACAGGAAAGATAAAGAGAGAGAAAGTTACCAGAAGAATAGTTACTTGTATTGAAGAAATGGTAGGGGTTTTAAACTGATCCAATCGCGGAAGTGAGGGGGAGATGATGAGTTTAGCCGTTTAGGGTCGGAAGAAGGAGGAGGAGAAGAGACCCTTTCTCTTTTTTTTTTAGATAATGTCGAAGTGTATTAACTTCTTCGATAAAAAATAAGCTGACGTGGCGCAATGGTAGCAAAAGTTTTTGGCTGACGTGGGTGGCCTCAGAGGCCCCAAAATGCTGCTTTAAGTTATTATAGATTTATTATTATTATTTTTTGAAAGAATTTTAAATTATTCAACCAAAAAACAACTATTTTTCCGGACCCTGCAACATTGTGGCTTAAATCAGAAAGAGAAAATGAAACTAAGCTTTACAAGTTCGGCAGGGACGGATCTAGGTGGAGAAGGCTGGGGCAAGTGCCCCATACTAAATATGAAAATTGTCTTTATTGTTCTATGTATGTTAGTAGTTCTATTGGCAAAAACAGTGTTTTCGTTCTTTTTATCTATGGTTCAGAGTCTCCTTACTTCTTTTTTGTTTTCATTTTGTCTTTTTACATATATTTTTTTCTTGAAATATTGGTGGTTTTTTGTTGTATTTCTACTATCAAAATTATTTTTCTGTTGTTAAAAAAGGAATATTATTTTTTTAAATGTTTTAAATTATTTTTCTTTTAGTTTCCTATGTACTACATATAACATTTGTTTTGGGTTGGTTTTAAATTTTCAAACAGATTTTATTTTTATTTACTTTTTACTAGTTTTTCTGGTTCTTTATATATATAAGAAATATAAAAATATTAATATAACAATATAAAAAACCTACTATAAAATTAGAATAATATTTTTTAAAAATAATTTATATTGTGCCTCATATAAATATATTTTCTGCGTCCGCCCCTGCAAGTTCCTATAGTTAATTTTTTGCATACAACAAGAACCTAAAACCTAGAAATCCTAGAAATTGTGGTCGTAATCCAAACACGTTTTCTAATCTATCACCTTTATTTTCTTTCACATCATGTATGGAGTATAGTTCCTG
Source organism: Isatis lusitanica (assembly GCA_900406415.1). NCBI lineage: Eukaryota > Viridiplantae > Streptophyta > Magnoliopsida > Brassicales > Brassicaceae > Isatis > Isatis lusitanica. The sequence goes on along the minus strand of OVBB01002079.1, from coordinate 1,749 downwards.
AAATATGATTTTTTACAAAGTATGGGTCCAAAAAAGTTAAATGGTAGTTGAACCGTCCACCGCAACGAGATTATTACTAAAGCCAACTACATTAATTTTACAACTATATGGTATCAGAGCCTCTTATGGAAGGCGATTGTTGTTATAATTACGAGTGTTAGAAGAAATTGAATATGAGTGAAAGCTTTGAAAGCAAGTGATCATGATTTTGGNTTCAAACCCCCCCCCCCCCTCTCTTTGTTGGTGTGCAGTGAGAGGATTTTTATAAAATTTATCTAACATGATGAGTCTACTTCATATCAAGTTTCCCAACTATAGAGCCAAAATTTGGTTAAATATGTTATCACATCCAAATACAAGAAGAAACCAACTGCTGAAACAGAGTGACTCGGCTTGAAGGAATGTTGAGATCAATGTTACAGCAGTGATAAAAGAAAGTGACCTTGAGGGCAATCTAAACATCACATTCCCCAGGCTGTAAGAAGTGGTAGCCCTAGCTCAGGGCATAGAGGACTCAAGCCCGCTTCCTCCAACAATGCATGATGAATACATTAATCACTTTGTTGATTCTAAGATGAATGAAAGACAATATACCAATTTATTCTAACAATAAAACTTAGTTGCAGTCTACGAATTTTTAAAACTTAGATGAGACACTGGAGGAGACTGGAGAGGTACCTTGGACTGACACAATTTTTAAAACTTATCTTTTGTGTCCTTGGTGACCAAATTCGTAACGAGTTTTAGCCAGTTCACATAAAAATACGTGCTACTTACTTTCACTGCACATGCACAAAACCAAGTTAAAGATTATAGAAGATTTGTTTCACTGACCATGAGATTAAGCTCCAAACTAATATCTTCCATCATCTTGTTGAAGGTTCTTCATGGACTCGGAGTCGATGGTCGAGAGATCATGCCCAATGACTTTCAGAATAGCCAATGCACCGTATGTGCTTGCCAGATGACTCTTGTTGTGAGTTAAATCCTGTGCCACAGACTTAATGTTAAAAGCCAACACACATCCAAAACATACCGATAATCACAAGTAAACCTGGTAATATCTAAAGCATACAGAATAGACTTATACTTACCCCATTCTCATCTACCCGAAACTGACAACTCCTTGAACAGTAAAATTCTCCTGAGGCAACAAGAACATCTCGCTCTCAGCGGCAATAACACTGTACATTCTCAGCAACTCAACGCGCGATTGAATCAATGGTTTGACTAAGCATATGCCCGTAAGTCATAATCATATTAGAACGATTATAGGCAAGTCAGAATTCGAGAAAGGTACCTTTTTTAAGTGACAAAACCCAGTTTGCAACGACATCTTTGTCAACCTTGAGCAAAGTTAGACACTTTGAACGTATAATATAAGAGAACATAAGTAAAACAAATAACAGAGATGGAGATTTGAGAGGGAGACAGAATGACGAACACGTTCTCTTGCCACACTGTTTTAGTTGATATTTAAAGATGCACGAACTCAGCAGTCTACTCCTAAACAGACTTTAGACTTTTAACTTTTTATAAGGGATTAATTCTGAATGTAACGTTAATATCTTATGCGAATATTGAGTTAGAAAGGTACACAGAACACGTAAAGAGGAGAAAGACAGTGTACCAAATTATCAATATTAACTACTAAAAAAGCAACAACGATTAGAGATATCAACGAAGCAAAACCTATGCTTCAGCTTTCACGACAGCACTTGACATTTCCGCAGCTGCTTCAGAAGAAGC
>OVBB01002078.1:0-12312 GCA_900406415.1 Isatis lusitanica | reverse complement strand
GTGTTCTTAATCATTTCACTTATAATCTTTCATAATCCGCAATCTCTTCAACTTTTAGTACCGACAGTTCTTGTCAGTTCAGTTTAACTCGTTGTTCTCTCTGTAGAGTTGTGTTAATGATCTGTTCTCACTCGTGTTCTAGTCTACCAAAGATCCGGTGGGATGCTATCTGGCTTCTATTATAATATACAATATATATAGAAAAATCATGTGTGTGTAACACTAATGTTTGTACTTAACTGTATATTGAATTTGAAGCGGAGCTGGAACGGGAGGAAACCGGCCCCTCCGGCTTTCCAACAAAGGTAAAACCGGATAATGCTTCCTTCCAAAGTTGCTTTGCAAATCAGGGGATGCTATTTTGGGAAATAAACTGGTTGGTTGGGTTTAGAAAGTGACATGACTAGTGTTTAGAAAACCGTCTCAAAAAGAGTGTATAGGAGGGTTTTTGAGAAGCTAATAAACTTGACCGACTTTGGTGTTTTTGTAACTGCAACGGTGCTTTAAAGGTCGATTTAGTGACTTACATCAAACACAAAGAAGAGTGTGAAAATATAGAACTAGAGAGAGTGAAAGAGAGCGGTTCAAGTGAGAAAGAGAGAAAGTTCAACACTTTTGCTTCTTCTCTGTTTTTCATCTTCTTCTTCTTCACTTGATGTTGATCAGTTTTTATATTGCAAGTTTAATCAAAGGATTCAGCTCTTTTGAGATTCAGAAATGAGATCGGACAAGGTATATTTTTTTCACACTTTGGAGAAAGCAGTTCAAGATTCTCGGCCAAGTGATGTTCCACGTTGCAGATGAGATGTCAATCTATCAAAATGATAAATGGTTCGATCTATGGGACTCTATTTGCATCATTATGCAGAAACACAGTTCAAGAAACCGGTTTATATCATCAAATTATAATTTCTTCTATGCTTGGTGAAAGGCTCACAGTTTGACCTATATGGTATCAGAGCGTTAGGATTCAAATCTCAACTGATTCTGCTGTTTATCAGCTTCCGCTTCATCTGATTTTCTTTTCCGACGGGTTTTGTGAAGATGTATCTGCGTATATCCCGTCGATCTGCCGATGCGACGAGTTGTGCTCCTGTTCCTGGAGATTGTCCTCGATTTGTCGTTGTGGTGTGCCTGGCTCCTGTTCCCGGAATTTATTTTTCCATCACATCCTCGGATTTTCAAGATCCAGTTGATTCGCATCTCTTCCACCATCGTGAAGATTATTTTGTCATGCGTCCCTCTGACTGATTCAACTGCAACAAGATGTTCTTCTCCGATTTCTCTTATCAGGTTTGCGTCACTCGACGGGATCCACCGCCTCGATCAGTTCTTATGCGATATCTCCTCCAGTTGTTGATCATCAGTCTTCTGGAGCCTCACGATCTGTCGATTATGCGGATATTCTGGTTTCAGTCCATACGTTTTTCATACTTCAATCAGTTGTACGCCTCTCGACTTGATCTACCGCCTTGACATTTTCTGTTGTGATCCTTCCTCCATATATTAATCAGACGTTTCGAGCTTCACGAGCTGTCTCACATGCGGAACTTCTGGATTCGGTTCGTTCATCCTTTGCTGATCTTCAGACTGTTTGTGTGATGAATTTATATTCATCATTTCCTGGTTTTAGTGAGTCTCTTACTCCACCAGGATTGATTCGTGTCGATTATGAGTTGTTAGGAGAACATTCATGGTTGGATTTGAAGATACAACTTATGCTTCTTTATGGTTATCTTCTGCGACCACCAGAGTATTGTTCTGACTCCTGTTCATGGGACACATTCATTGATCTGTGTATTGACAGTAGAGATGTTCCTAATAAGGGGGAGATTTGGTTAGCACAGTTTAGGCAGAATTATGCTCGTGACTCTTTACTTAGTGATTTGCTATGTGTTGATATGATGTCCCTCTTACTCATCACACATAGTCTTTCCAAGGTTACTGGACCACTCACGCAGATGGCGTCGCTCTATGTCCAGTGCTCTTGCTCGCTGGCTTCATTTTGTTTTGCCTTGTTAGATTTTCTGGTCCAAGTAAAGCTGAGGAGACTGGAAAACGGATCTCAAGTTCCTACCCGTGCTGGTATCGATCTTCTGTTTTTCGTTGTTATGTTGCTATCACGGTTGCTCAAGGAACAGTTTCTCTCTTCCAATTGGCTGGTTTGTGATGCAACCTCTACTTTCTCACCTTACTTTACAAGAAAGGGGGAGTTTTGGTCCCAAAACATCTCTCATTTGGAAGTCTATGATCGTTTTGGCACTGTCATTGATATTCCTTTCGGTTCATTGCCAAGACCACCAGAAGAACATCATGCTTTTACCTCAAATTCACATTGAGTTTTCAAGACCATACGTTTCTTCATGTCCAAGATGCACGTCCTTTCCATGACTTCCATCTTGAGGGGGAGTATTAGAGATGATAATGTGGTTTACACATTTAGATCATGGTTTAGTTAGAACCGGCTTGTACCGGATAGTTATCATTGTATATAAACATTTGTGTATCGTCACTTTACAATTAACAGAAACAATTATATTTCCAAATCCTCTCTCTTCGTCTCCTTCACGAGAGTTTCGTTTCTGTTCAATCTCAAAACCTCAATTCTACTAATAAGGTTTTGAGCAAACAACAGAGAGGTCAAGTCTTTTGGACCTTTCAAACAATATATAACAATATTATGGAGAACTTGCGAGCTCTTCTCTTTCTTTGCTTTCCCAATCTACCTTTGTCTCTGCGTGTAGTAGATAAAAATAGTAGTTTCAAGCTTACGTGTTTTGACGCATCAGTTCTTCAGTAGCAATGTCTTTCTTACAGATTTTTTACCATATAAACCATATATATCAGTCGATATAGATCATTGATAATCTCTTTTTGCATCAATTCGTCAGTAATGTGAATGGAACAGGTTCTAAATTAAATTTTAGAGAAGTTTAGAGAAGGGAAAAACAAATTGCAGAAGCAATGGCACAACAGTGCGAATACGAGAGTTACTGACCTGCAGCACAGGTCGAGCAGTTCTTCGGCAGGTCCCTTGAGCTCATATCCACCAACGGGGACTTAAGTTCTATGAATCAATCCGAGCTTGATGAAGGCTCTCTATGATGGTAAGTCCTCCAAGATGTACCATCTTCCTTCTTTGTGAAAGAGGCTTATAGTTGTTGAAATGGGAGAACAGTCGAGAGTTTATTCAACGGGATCCAACAATGACCTGTTCCAGAAGATAGCAGAGCCACATGAACCACTTTAGCACTTTGGTGTTCTGTTCCAAAATAAGTTCTTCGGAAACTCTCTCTCTCTCAGGAATTTCATCGAGTTTTTTTAGAATCAACTGCTTTATTTGAGACCCAAACTATGATTGAGATTATGTTTTTTACTCTCGATTCTGTAGCAACCAAACTCTGTTTGAGTAGGTTTTTCACCACCGGAAGATGAAAAAGATACTTGGAAATATTGTGATAGCATGTGTAGTCTCTGCTTTAACAATCTGAGGCTATTCGTGTGTGATGAAATGTATGCACCAATCACATCTTCGTCATCAATAACAGGCTTTTGTTTCCTTGTTGTAAGAGGAAACTGCCTGAAGTATAAGAGAGAACATAGACTGTTATGTGTGATGACTTAGCGGCAAATCCTGTGTTTCGGCATTCTTGTGGTTTTAGTATTCGTCTCGAGAAGTAATGCATGTGAAAAAAAAGCCTAACAGTTTCTCAAATGGAGCCTACATACGGGGGAAGAGTTGGGAGATTTCATGCTTCCATGGTGGTTCATAAGAATTTGAAATTGGATAAGAACGGAATTGAAATTTAGTATCATCAAATCATTTACTATGTCACTTATGTTATTAACAAAGACAACGTTACGTATGTGGTATTTGGGTAAGTCGTAGTTTCAAGATACGATTAGTGTGAACATCTGAGATAGAAATCAGACAAACTCGATAGAGATCTATCAACATGGCTACAAAACTGGACAAGTATGAGCACAATCCAGCTTTGAAAATCAAGATCATCGAGTAGAATGTGACCGTGGGTCCATGGCTTGTACAGCTTCTTGAAGATCTTTTCTTCAGTGGAAATCTTGAGAATGATCGCACTATATAAACAGAGGTTCAAGATTCTCGGCCAACTGGTGTTCCACGTTGCACATGAGGAGTCAAGCTACCAAAAAGGTAAACGTGTCAGTCTATAGGACTATATTGCATCACAATGCAAATCAGAGTTCAACAAAACGGTTTATAACATAATGATGCTTCATAATCCAAGTGTTAGAAATCACAATCCGTTGAGGAGATTGCAGAATAAGATGATAGATTCGGTGAGAGAGCTTTTTGAAAACTAGATCTTTTCACTTCAACTTCACTTGAGAAGCTCTTTAATTAATCTGAGCACGACAAATTGTAATTTGCTCATCGCATCCAAAGATTTCAGATGTTCAAGTCTCACTTCACTTCCCTGAGAAATTCTTTATAGCATACCAAAATCTGCAACTCTACTTAAAAGCTTTTGCATCAATACATTTTTTCACAAGTATAGTGCTGTAACATACGTTTTTTCAGCGGGAGTCTTCTTTTCCTTGAAGCACTAAAAATAGTGCTCCTCTCAAAAGCATTCCATGGCGATTAAAGACAAGATAGTAATAATGTTTGAATTCCGTACATCTGATGAGCTACAAAGAAAGTGGAGGAGATTACATAGAACATGTGACAAGTACACACAAAAAGTCTACGAATTTATTCCAAAACAAATTAAATAAATGAGAGGTCCACAAGACAGGCAAGACAAACTCTTTAAGGAACACAAGACAGGCTTGAAAGTAAGAGACTCCTCACCAGCACGATCCCTATTCCACAGAGACATTTCGTCGGAAACAAAACAGGCAAGACAAACACTTGTCTGTATAAACAAGATCAAGGACACTTACGCAAACGGCGAAGGCTCGACAAAGAGAAGCGGAGCCTCGATCTCCTATTCGTCGCCTTCCCTGACTTGCGTAGTAGTCATATCGTTGGACCCAGAAGCAGAAGTGAACTCAGTTTGGGCAGCTTCAGGAAGATTTGGGCATTTCTGGACATGAAATTTCCTCAGGTTTGGAAGAGATGGAGGATTCGAGCAGATTCTCTTTAACACATTCAAAGATCTTAATCGCAGGACTTCAAGCTTCTGAAAGGGAACAGAGATATCTGGATGGACGTTGCTAATTCTCATTCCTTTTTCCCTATTTATTATTTCTTCTATGCTTGATGAACACTCCACCATTAGATTCTTGAGATTTGGAAGGAGCAACAGCCACGTCAAATCTTTTGGACCTTCCAAAAAAGTTATAGAGACAGTGGAGAGGTGCTTGAAGCATGGAGAAGTTGGAAGCTCTTCTTTCTCTTTGCTTTCCCAATCTATATTTATTTCTGAGATTTTGGAGTTATAAATAGTAAGTTTTCGAAGACCACCCAGAGCTACCGTGTTGAATTTTACAACCTGTGCTGACATGAACTCAATACCAAGGCGTTGAACACAACTTGCCAATTGCTCCAAAATCAAAGCATCTTTTACCTTTCCTGTTACAATCTTTAAGTGCTCGAAGAGTTGTAGCTCTTCCATTGATCTTGCATCAATATAAACCCGAGAACCATACAGTTTCAACACTTGAAGATTTGGTAAACTTGTTCCTATCCCATCTATGCTTTTTAGGTACAGAGTATCCTCTAGGTCCAAGCTTATTAGTTTCCTCAACCCCTTCATCGGTAACGATCTTATCCTTGTGGCTGATAAATTGAGGTATTGCAAGGAAGTTAAACTGGAACTTTCTTCTGGCAATTCACGAAGATGCTTGTTCTCTGAAAGATCCAAGACAACAAGGGCCGACATAGATTGAAATAATTCACCTGAAATACTCCTCAAATCGTTATTACTGAGTAAGAGCGTAGAAAGGCTGGGGCATTCAGGAAGACAGTAAGATATCTCTTCAATTTGATTATTCATCAATGAGATCCTTCTCACAACTTCCCAGTTGATGTCCTTTGGTAAACAGTGTAACTGTGCGCCAGATTTGACCAAATTCTTTTGCCCTTCTCCCAAGTTAGATCCTATCCAAAGAGCCATCTCGCGCAAAACATCATGCATTTTCACCCTCGTCGTGACTTCACCATAAAGATCCATCGTTGTGACTTCCATTAATAGATGGGCACGGACTAACGAACCAATTATAGCATGACCATGGTTGTTACTTCCATTTTCATCTCTGTTTCCATTTATAAATCCTTCGCATATCCAATATTCTATCAACGGCTCCTTCTTAATTTCATAATCTTCCGGGAACAAAGAACAGTATAGGAAGCACAATTTGACATTTTCATCCTTTAAACCATCATAACTAAACTTCAAAATGGACAGAATCTTTTCTTCCATACCTGGAAACTCGTGGCTAGACGTGTTGAGAACATTAACAGCATGACGCCATTCTTGTACATCTTCTTTATAAGCCATGACTTTGCCAATAACATTGAGTGCAAGTGGCAAGCCATAACATTTCTCAGCAATTTTTCTTGCAAGGGTAGGAATGTCTTCATGGCGCTTTAGTGTGACTTCTCCAACTATTGTTCGAAACAGTTCCCATGCTTTATCGGGAGACAAACACTCAACTTTCAGCTCATCGTCAGCTTTCATGTCTTTGCAAACTTCCTTCGAACGCGTGGTGAAAACTATCTTCGCTCCATTATCACAAGTTGGATGTGGAACTCCAATCTTGCTTAGATCTACCTCGCTCCATAGATCGTCTAATAACAACACAAATTTCTTCTTTCTCATAAGGATCTTGTATATGGACGTGGCTTTCTCCTCTTCTGTTTCTCCTTTCCATCCTTTGTCAACACATAATCTTCGCAGAATCTGATTCTGAATGCTCTCATTTTGCAAATCTTTAGAAACCACAACCCATATCACAACATCAGTCTCATTTAACTCTTCAACGAACTTGTTGTTAATACGAGCCAAGAGGGTGGTTTTCCCAACTCCCCCCATGCCATAAAAACCTAAAATTTTCGTATGCTCACCGTTCATGAGGCTATTCCATGCCTTTTCAACCATGTAATCCAAACCAACTGTGGTTTCAATATGTTTCTTCTCCACCTTTGGTACCTGGCCTTTGTCCGTCACCACTTCAAAAACTCCTTTAGATAGAAGCTCTTTAACCTCTTCCAACTTCTTCGATACCTTTTTACCATACGTGTAGCTTGATATGCACTTTTTAGAACAATATCCAAAAAGACATAATTGTCCACTTTCAGTTGATTTATCTTTGAGCAGATCACTGACCTTAGATTCAATACATTTTACTCTTGAAATCCATCCTTCGACTTTAGCGAGCCGCTGCAAACCTTTGTCTTCTTCTACTGAAACTCTTCGTAACAGATCATCTCGCGATTCTTTAAGTTCTTGCATAGTTATCTCCAGAGCCTCAAGATTAGCCTCCATCATGTGCATGTAGTTTTCACCACCAAATAAGCAGCCACAGGCTTTATCCAATGCTTGATCACATGATAACTGAATTGATAAACAGCCTCCCATCTTTGCTCAAACTTTCAGAAAGAAAAGAAAAACAAGCTCACTGCTTTCGATGAATGAGCAAGAGAAAAACTACACTTCTACTTTAATTGACTTGATGAGAAAATAGTAACTCAAGACCAACAATTCAGAAACTAAAGCAATAAACACCACACGTCTTCTATCCACTCTGATGTCTAATCCGGTTAAATAAATCCATCCAAACCGAAATATACTGAATTCGAACCAAAGGAAATTAAACCAGAATTGAACAAAGTGAAAATGAATTGACATCTCCTTCCATCAGTAATGTCGGTTAGGAAAAAAATCTAAAATTATCGATTCTTTATGTCTTCTTCTGAACTAAATGTGTTATCTAAACAAAAACTTCAGAACAGTGCGAGTACGTGAGATAACCTGTGGCACAGTTCGAGTAGTTCTTCGGCAGGTCCCCTTTAGTTCAACAAAAGCTCATATCCACCAACGGGGACTTTAGTTCTATGAATCAATCCAAGCTTGAGGTGACTGAAGGTTGATGAAGGCTTTCTATGATCATGTGGTAAGTCCTCTGAGCTGTTCCCACTTCCCTCTCTGTAAAAGAGGATTATAGTTGATGAAACAAAAGATAGCAGAGCCACATGAACCACTTTAACACTTTGGTGTTCTGTTCCAAAATAAGTTCTTTGTGGTAAGTCATCTGAACTCTCTCCACTTTCTCCTTTGTAATAAAGACGCTTATAGCTTCTGAGTCGAGAGTTTCTTCATCAGGAAACAACAATGAAGAAACTCTTAGGATGAAACTGCTGTGTGAACATGTCTCCTTTCTCATCGCTGATTCCTAACCATTCTAACTCCATATTAACAGGTTGTTTCCATTTCGAACCTGAAGAAGATCAATCACTGTTGAATGTTGTAAGAGGATTTCTCTGTATCCCTTGTGAGTTACATAGAAGGAACACTTGTGGAATTTTAGGTTCTTCTTATGGAGAGAGATTTTCACGCGTACATGGCGGTTCATAAGAGAAATGTCTCGTGAATTAGAACCATTCCACAACATATTCAACAATACGCTCAAAAGATAGTTTCTTTTTTCCTAAATGTCAGATCATTTATGGGCTTCCAAATCCAAATCGTATATTAACCAAAATGGAACCAATTTTTGGCGCTATGAAAGACCATCAGTGCCTTGTAGGTTCAAAATACGACTAATGTTCTGTTGAACTTCTCACTTTATCTTGTGAGGTTAGTTTGTTCTCTCTCTTTTATCTTTCCCTCTGTTCTGTTTCACTCCAGTTTTCTTTCTCTCTTGAGGTCTTCTTTTCAAACGAATTTTTTTTTATGAATATTATATATATATATATATATATATATATATATTGAAATTGTATGTATGACAGTATGAGTAAAACATATTAAATATTTGTATATAAATTAGTTAAAATGTGTACGCTAACTAAAGTATATATACAACTTCTACATATATTGGTTCTGCTGATTAGTGCTTTACTACTAGTTATATTAATCAACCCATATATTTAAAAATAGCAAAGAGTATCAACTTCATTAAGACTTGGCAACCAACTATGTTAAGACAAAGTGGGAAAAACTAATACTTTAACAGAGATATTTTCAATCATTGTATTGTAGAACTCAATTCCACGGCTACAAAAAAATTTTTTTAAAAAAGAAGAAGCTAACACAACAATCATTAATGTAAGAAGTAGGGTGCAAAATTCTAAAAGTACTCAGCTAACAACCAGATTTAATTGTAAAAATCACGAAGATATCATTATGCAATTTTTGAATGATCACCAAAGGATTTTAATTTTTGAAAGATAATTACTTGGGTACATTTTCCCGTTGCCTCGAGCTATAAAGAATCTATCGGATGGTAGTGCATGGCTTAAGTCTTTTGACAAAAACTGTGTGGGATATTGGAACAAGGGATCTGACACGAGACCCAAGGACTCTTGCGAGATGTTCAATAAAAGTAATAAATTTGAGAGGCCGATATACCTCTTGAGCAAGATGGTAATAACCAATACACATAATCACCGTTGCAGTTACAAAAGCACTAAAGTCCATCAGATTTATCATCAGCTTCTCAGAAACTTGTTCTGCTTTCATATCTCTACTTTCCATCTCTTGAAGATTCAGTTTCCTGCTTTCGACCCTTGAGACACATTGATAATCACAAGAAGAGAGAGTGTAAAGGTGTGAGATGGTCACATTGAGGAAGAGGAATCTGAAAGGGTTAAAGGTTGATTTAGTGACTTTGTTAAAAGGGTTTTGCACGTTTTGAGTCATCATGAAGAAGTCATTTGGTTACACACTGTTTTTTTCTATCGATTTTTCACACTCTTTTAGATACAGGTCTAAAATTCATCTCTTCTTTCTTTTAGCTTTTTTTGTTCCAATTTTTTTTGCTTGAAATTCTCCTCCCACTCTTCCTTTATTGATTATGTTCCTTTTTCCTCTTCGTATATCCAATTGTTTCATTAAACTCATAGTATTGACTAAGCTTAATGTATTTTCTTTTCCAATTTCTATGTGTCTCATTTTCCTAAATATTCAGAACAGTGGCAGTACGAGAGTTACTGACCTGTGGCACGGTTCTGAGTAGTTTAGTTATTCGGCAGGTCCCTTGAGCTCATATCCCACCAATGGGGACTTTAGTTCTATGATCATGTGGTAAGTCCTCTGAGCCACGGGCAAAGCTAGGGTAGTAGAAGGGGGTGCATGTGCACCCATGATTTTTTTTTTACATTAGTGTATTTGTCATTAATTTTTTAGGTGCACCCGTAATAATTTAGAATTTGCACCCATTAAAAATTATATAAAGGCAGAAAAAGAAAGAAAACAAACTAAAATACATTTAACAAGGTAAACATAATTGAGCCCACTTACAAAAACAATATAACTTAAACAATTAAAATTTACTAATGTTTTATAGTACTTAAAATAATTAATTACTATATGTTATATTAAAAAAAAATTAATAACTAAAAATAAATTAACTCATTTAAAATAATAAAAACTATGGACTATTTTACTAAAAAAATTTAAAGTATTATAAAAGCAACGAAAAATTATATTATTTCTTATTTTTTCAAACGATTTGACGATTTTTTTAAATTATCACCGTAAATTTTTCAATAAAATGAACTAGATTTTTTCTAAATAATCATCTAAATTATTTTATTGAAAAATTACTTTAAAATTNTAATTAATCAATAAATAAATGTACAATATATTTGAAAAATGTTATTCTTATTTAATACAGTATTTTATTTTATTTAATATTTATTAGTTACATATATTTTAATATTTTATTTAATATTTATTAATTTATATATTAGTGTATCCGTGAAAATAATTTTCTAGAATTGTCCCTGCTCTGAGCTGTACCCACTTCCCTCTATGTGAAAGAGGCTTATAGTTGTTGAAACAACAATGATCTGTTCCCGAAGATAGCAGAGCTACATGAACCACTTTAACACTTTGGTGGTCTATTCCAAAATAAGTTCTTGTAAATTTATAACGACGCCGTAACGAACATGCCTCGAAAGCACTTCCTTGTAATAATTAGATATTTGTTTTGTTAGCGAGATAATCATCTAGTAAAGAGTTAAAGATAAACTTATAGAAGTAACACATAGAACAAACGAACCGATGGCTATTTTTGTTTTTTCTCTCTGAAATAGCCCTTATGGGTGAAGGCTTGTTGCGATGCGATGTCACACGACAAGTAATGCAGATGCTGTTTCCTGGTGCTTATCAGTTAAGTCATCTGATCTCTATCCACTTTCTCCTTTGTAATAAACAGATTGTGAAAATGGGAGAAGAGTCGAGAGTTTCTTCATCAGGAAACAACAATGAAGAAACTCTTAGGATGAAACTGCTGTGAACATGTCTTCTTTCTCATCACTGATTACTAATCATTCCAAACTCATATTTTCAGGTTGTTACCATTTCGAACCTGAAGAAGATCCCTATTGAATGTTGTAAGAGGACTTCTCTGTATCCCTTGTGAGTTACATAGCAGAAACACTTGTGGAATCTAAGGTTCTTTCAATGGAGAGAGATTTTCACGCGTCCATGGCGGTTCATAAGAAGAACTTGGAATTGGAGAAGAAGAGAAATGTCTCGTGAATTATATTATTTTGGTCAGACGAAGAGGACTGATATTCAGGTTTTGTTTGGCGATTTGGTTTTGGATTTAATTAACCAAAATGGAACCAATTTTTGGCGCTTTAAAACACCATCAGTGCCTTGCAAGTTGCAAGTTCGAAATACGATTATTGTTCTGTTGAACTTCTCACTTGATCTTGTTAGAGAATAAGTTTCACTTCTCAGGTTTGTTCCCTTTCTTTTTATCTTTCCCTCTGTTTTCTTTCTCTTTTGACTCTCTGTCTTCTTTAGTTTCTTTTGGCAGCTTTGGGCAGTTGTCGACAACAACTTTGAAAGGCTCACAGTTTCTTCTATTCCTTTCTCACAATTTATAATTTCTTCTATCTTGGTGAAAGGCTCACAGTTTGACCTATGAGGTTTTGAGAAAACAACAGCGAGGTCAAGTCTTTTGGACCTTTCATACAGTATATAACAATAGTATGGAGAACTTTTGTGAGCTCTTCTCTTTCTTTGCTTTCCCAATCTCTAAGATCTTGGAGTGCTGAATGTCAAGTCTGAAATCAAAGACTTTTCAAACAATAAAAAAAAAGGTAAAAAAGCTGAGATACCACAGATGTTAGGTGATATTACTTAAATCACACAG
>OVBB01002076.1:0-12314 GCA_900406415.1 Isatis lusitanica | reverse complement strand
CATGATCCCGTGGCCCTGGGCGGCTGGGCCATGGTCGTGGGCTACTGGCCTCAACACGGTCTTTGAGCTCTCCTCCGTCTCCCTTAAGTCCGTCAATTTCCGAGGAGGGGATTTCGACCCCAACATAGGTCCTGGTTGTATATATGGCGCAGAGTCGTCTAGAACCACCAGAGTCTCATCAAACACACCAGGCGTGATCTCTATTTGAGGAACAGCCGAAGAAGAATCCGATAACACCGAATCAGAGTAAGGGAACTTGTCTTTGTGAAAGATAACATCCCGAGATACGAAAGTATTGTTTGTGGCAATGTCCAAGACTAACCATACTTTCTTGCCAACTGGTTATCTAAGAAAAAATGCAGCGAGTACTTCTCTCACCAAATTTGTCATTACTTCATGAAACCTACATAGCAAAACAGAGGGAGCCGAACACTCATAAATTGTCATATCCTGGAGCCGCACCAAACAAAATCTCATGTGGAGTTTTGTTATCAAGAACACTGGATGGTGTTCGATTGATAAGATAAGTTGTCGCCAACACACTTTCGCCCCAGAGTTTGATCGGCAAATGAGCTTGAAAGAGGAGAGCTCGAGCCATGTTGAGAATATGGTGATGCTTCCGTTCTGCTCTTCCGTTCTGTTGCGGTGTAGCCACACAAGATGTTTGATAAATCACCCCTTTCGTTGCAAAGAAACCTTTGAGACAAGTTAATTCAACCCCATCATCACTGTGAACGATCTTGATTCGTGTATTGAACTGAGTTTCAACGAAGGTAAAGAAAGTTTTCAAAGCTTCCGGTGCCTCTTTTTTCAAGAAGAAGAATAGTCCAGAGCGCGCGAGAACAATCATCAACGATAGTAAGAAAGTATCTTGCTCCACAGGATGATGGTGTTCGATATGGTCCCCACAAATCACAGTGAATGAGAGAAAAACAAGTTTCCGCTTTATTAAAACAGGAAGGAAATGAGTTTGTTTTGCTCGAACACAAATGTCACAAGACTGCTCACAATCTTTTGTTTTCTTAGAAAAATCTCCAACTTGCGATAAAACCAAAAGGACTTTTGATGATGGGTGACCCAAACGACGATGCCAAAGTTCCTTTGTATGTAGTCTACCCACTGAGTTGTCTTGAACCACAGACTCGCCAGTGAAATGATAGACCCCATCACGCTCTTCACCCGCACCAATCAAAGTCTTCGAAACAAGGTCCTGTATCACACAAAAGCGTTTTGTAAATAAAACATATCCAGCCACATCACGAAGCAGTTGAGCAACAAAGATTAAAGTGATGGAGAGATTCGGTGCATAGAAGACATGTTCTAAAACCAGTCTTCGACCAAGCTCCAAACTGATGTGCCTTGTGGCCCATGTAAGCTGTCCATTAGGGAGCGTAATAGGACACAGCGGAATAGTAGACAGATTGGTTAACAAAGAGAGATCGCCTATCATATGGTTAGACGCCTCCGAATCTATAATTATATCATAACGACTATTTTTTCCAAGAAGAAATAGTTTGTCTCTCTTACCCGAGAGTTTTTCCGAGTTGTTATCCTTCTGAGTATTCAGAAAATTAGCCAACGATGCCCATTGATCATTAGAGAAGTTAGGAATACCAGGAGTGGCAGAGTTTTGGGAAGATCATCTCCAATTTGAGCGTTGTTGAGACGGAAGCCAGTTCCTCGACCTCCTTGTCTGCGATATGTTTGATCACGACCGCGACCGCCTTTGTCTATCCATTTGCCCTTGTTCTTATTATTCCACCAGACAGGAGCCAACAATCTGGAAACAGATACTTGCCTCATGACCGTTTTGCCACAGTGAGTGCATACGGACGCGGAACGAGGAAAGAGTGTCGCAGCAGCCAGAGCCAGAGCTTCCTGTGGACCTGTTGTTGTTACTGAGAACCCAACCACTAGAGTTCGTTCTTCATTGCTTTGCATAACGTTCAGATGTCGTTCCTCCTGAACGATTTGAGAGTAGACCGCATCAAGACTTAAATCAGCACCACGACTCAATAGATTTGATCTTGCAGTGCCAAATCGTGATGTGTCCAATCCCATAAGGAATTGATGAAAACGGATGTTCTCCTTCTACCTTTCGTATGTCACCATGGAAGGAGAACAACCATCTCCACAGCAACACGAAAAACCTTTTTCCAAGTCGGCAAGATCGTCCCACATGACTTTCAGCTTGCCAAAATAAATCTCCACTGTGTCTCCTTCCTATTTGCAGGTGGAGATATCAGCATGGAGTTGATGAGTACGTGTATCATCATTGATGGAGAACCTTCGTTTGAGACTTTCCCACATAGCCTTGGCGCTGTCTACCAAGGAGATGGAAGGTTGCAACTTGGATTCCACACTGCTGTAGATCCAGCCGATGATCATTGAATTGACCATATCCCATCGTTCCACATCATCAGGAACATCGGATGGTCTTTTCAGAGTTCCGTCGATGGACCCCAACTTTTGTTTGGCCCGGAGGGAGTTTAAAAATAGTTTCGTCCAGCGTTCATAGTTAGACCCATTGAGAAGGATTTGAGTCTGCACCTGCCCTGTGTTGTCAGAAGGATGCAGGTAGTATGGAGACACCATTTTGTGTGGATCAGCGGAAGTGGCAGCCATTGACAGAGTAAAAATTGAGAGAAAGAAAAAAAACTATGGATCTTTTAGATTGGCTCTGCTACCATGCCAAGATGAAAGGTATTTTCTGTATATTATCATTGAGTCAAAGGACCCTTATATGCATATTACAGACGATATCATATCCCTTGTATCAAGGAGATAATTATGTACAATGATTGTATTGTATATTTACATACCATAACAGAACACAATCAATATTGTCTGATCCTAATACAGAGGTATAAAAGTTTAGAATCATCTAGGTCTAAAAAGAATATAATATAGCATATTCCTTGACAACTCAATCCTTTTTGTCTTCAAATGTTTTGTATCTGTTTTGCACCTTAATTGTCTCGGTTATTTTGATCGTAAGATATTCCTTTTTGTCTGGAGTCTTGAGTATGGTCAACATGATTGTTGTAGAGTTGTTGTCTTCTCGAGTGGGCTTCATGTGTTGTTGTTGGCCCAAGATTTGTTTCCCTTTTCCTTTTTGGGCTTGATTTGATGGAGTTACACTAATACCCCTCACAAACTCGAGGTGGGAGGCTCTTCCACACCGAGTTTGAATCGAAGATCATAGAAACCGTGTTGAGGGAGAGTTTCAGTGAAGATATCAGCTATCTGTTGTGTTGCCGGAATATGTTTAACCACTGGAGCCCCCATAGCCACTTTCTTATGTGCATAGTGATAATTTGTTTCAAACTGCTTCGTTCGTTTGTGGAACACTGGATTTGCAGTAAGCTGCATGACAGAAAAATTATCACAATATACTTCTGCCAGACTGGCCTGAGGTACAGTTGCAGCTGTATCAGACAGATTTCTGTAGAAGAATGAGAAATTGAGGGTTGACGTTGAGCCGACCAAGAGATGAGTTTGGACCCAAGTATGTACGAAATCCTCCAGTCGATCGCCTAGTATCTCTGCAACCTCCCCAATCACTGTCATAGTATGCGCGCAGAGTAGAATCTATATTAGATATAAGAGTCAAAGCCAGAATGATGGTGCCTTTCAAGTACCGGCGATTGCGTTTCAACAGCTGAAAATCTGGCAATGTTGGTGAGTGCATCTTTCTGCAAACAAAGTTGACAGCATATTGCAGGTCTGGACGAGTAAGTGTGAGGTACTGAAGCTTCCCAGCTAAGCTATGGAAGTAAATAAAATCCAAGAAAGGTGTTTCTTGATGAGATATTCGATCCAGTTGCAAGGGCAACAGAGTAGGCATTAAGCACAGTCAAGCATGCTTGTAGCAAACAAGAGATCCTTAGCATATTTTTCTTCATTCAAGAAAAAAACTGTGTCTGTAAATTGAGCTTGATATGATCATGGATATGATTATGCACAGGAAGCTTGTAGCTTAGGAAGCAGCTCATCATAGAGATACATTAGAGCTTAATTGGAAGGAACATGATCCTAAACCTCCCTGGTTTATGATCCAAGTTCTACTCAACCGAATCCAAGCTAAATAGCATGTGGGTTGGTAAAACATGGTGTGCTCTTTTTCCTTACCTTCGGTTTTGTCTCATTGGTTTTTTCGAAGAAGGTTTTTAACGAGGCTTATGTTTTACCTCGTCATTTCACATCATGCTATTTTGAAGACCCAAGCCGAAGACTTTTTCTTTTCGATTTCAAATTTGAACTTGGTCTTCTTTCTTTAATTATCTAGCTAGGTGTTAGTTCCGAGCTGGTCTTGGTACATCTACCGAGTCCTTCTCCTTTATATTGTTTCTTTTGTTCCACATAAACACTTATCTAATCTTCTTAACAAACATTTCTTTGAGTTTAGATCATCTCTTCTGTGAGTCATGTCTGAGGAAATCCTTGTTGTGCTTGTGGTGCTCAGTGTGGAGTATAACAGAGTACAAGAAAGGAGTTCAACATTGAGCAGATCGCATAAACTCTCTCACACCTCTGAGCTCATTAGTAGTTTTGATTTAATACAACCTACTTCTTATCAAATAAGGAAATTTCACTCTTTTCTTTTTTCAGGGGAAGAAACTATCTAAAATGGGAAAGAAACATGGAAGATTGGATTTCCTGCAAGCGCATCAGAATGGAGAATAGATTGGATCATGCAATTGATCAACTTAGATGAAAGGCTCGCAAGTGGTGGTGGCGAGAACAAGAAGATCTTTGCAACAAGAGATAAGTCTGAAATCCTTCAAAGCCTCAGAATATGTATTTTTTTGGATTAGAGCTAAGACCGTGGCATTTACCCTTTTTGGCACGTGATCATGAATGAAAAATGATTGGATTGCTTTTACCACATCAGAACCTACAATCAGCCAAGATTTGACAAGGAATTCCTTAGTGAAGCCATCAAGGCCCGGGGTTTTATTTGAGGGCAAAGAGAAAAGAATACCATGGTTCTCTTTCCAAAACTTCCCATGTTAAGATGAAAGCCATTTCCTCTATGCACTTATAGTTTAACAGATCCGTCAGCGTCTCTTGCGGATTAGAAATTACTTGCTGGCTCTGATTTGCATATAGAAACTCATCAAAATATCTGACTGCTTCTTGCTTTATTGCAGAATCATAAATTATGTAGCTGAATCATAAAAACTAAATCAATTAATCCGAGGGACAAAAAATTAAAATCAAATCAGTCTCAACATTTGTGTCTTTTGAAGAAAAATAAATAGAGATAAGATTCTCATACATAAAACTGCAATATCAAATTCTCAATCGTCCACTTTTCGGTTTAACAATAAATTAACAACAAAACGTTAAATTCAATGAGGAAAATATTTTAATTGAAGAAAATTGAGGAAAATGTTTATAAGAACTAAAGTTACAACCCCAAAAAAAAGGACAAATTAGATAAGATATATAATAACTGAAACTCTTTTTTATTATTTTTCTGGATGATTATTAATTATAACAAAATAAAAGTGTAAGGAAACTACGGATAATGATGATAACCAAACTATTTCTTTATATGGTTGCAATGAATTCTTTTTTTTTATATCCAGATCACTTAATCCATCTGCAAACCAAACTATTTCTTCATATCAGAATGTTTAAATTTAATTATGCACGTAGGTCGTTCGAAAACGTAATGGTATTTTGTTATAAGTAACAATGAGTAAATAATGGTATTTCGTTATGAGAAAAAAGATTTAAAAAGAAAAAAAAAAGAAAAAAAAACAGTAAAGTAAATGGGATACTCTCCTCCTTCATATCCCTCTTCTGAACATGATCGTCATCTCTACAACAAAAGATGACAGAATGAAAACATTGCAGAATTCTGAAATTGAAATTCATAGTAATCCAAAATCCCAAGAAAATTACTCGTATCTACTATCATTCAATCCCAATTGCAAAACAAAAGTAAACCTACACAAATTTGGCAAGATCATAATTGCAATGAGATTCAAATTCAAAGAGCTGAGTGACTTTGCTTCTATAAATGAAAGAGAAATTAGAAGATGGGACCATACGGCAAGAACGTACTAAAGGACATTTGTAAGAAGACAAAAAGAGTTGTGACGCAAGGGATTAAGCCGATGAAGGGTCTCTACTTCTTGTTTGTCGCTAAGAGGGGAGCTAGAGAAGCTCAGTTGGAGGAGTCAAATATCAAATTCACCTTGGACAAAGAGCCCAAGACAATTCAAGCTGAAAAGTGCTTGGTTCAGCATACAGCGAATAACCCATACTTTATGTTTGTTGCTAAGAGGGAAGCTAGAGAAGCTCATTTGGAGGAGTCAAGTATCAAATCCAAATTGGACAGAGAACCTAGAGACAGATTCAAGGATTGAGATATCCAGATTTTTGTTTCAGAGATAACAACAGTGTCGGTGCAACGTTTGTACTGTCTTAAGAAAGTTCAAAAATTGTGCATTTTTGTTAAAGATCATGAAATGATAACAATATAGAAAAATATCTTAAAGTTTTATAAGAGTAACTTCATTGGTTAGATACTCACTTGGATATCTCATTCATATAGGATAATACTATTTCATAAACTGTTGATAAGAAAAAAAAAATATTATTGAAATATAACTCATTTTACAGTTTTACTTGCAAAATCAGTTACTAAACTCGAATACTCAAGTTTTTCAACCATATTTGTCTTAATTGTTAACAAAGTTAACTCATTTAATCTCTTATGTGACAAGATAGAGCTCAAATAATTTTTTATTTGCTTCAACTTTGAAAAAATTCGCGACGGATACGAGAATGGTCAACATCAGTGTTCAGATAACAACCCTCCATTTTTTTTAAAAAAAACAAGCATTTCAATAGAGTTTCATTGGTATTGATTCTCGGATAATTTTTAATTCATAAACAAATCATCACCAACAATGTTTTTATGCATTTCTTTAAAGTAGCTTCTAAGTTCAAACCTGATATCCTCAATGTATCCTCACTTGCCGCTGCTAGTTTCTTAAAATCAAACAAAAACTCTAAAGTTTATTCATACCTTTGCAATTTGGGAAAACGACATATTTCTCTATAAGAAGTATTATATAATAACAAATCCACAAAAAGTTATGACCCCAATCTACATATCTATCGTTTGAAAGTAGAAAACTTATATCACCATAAATTAAAAGTTTGAAACTTAATTACACATAAATTTTGGTTTTAATGGTTTACAATCCAAATTTAATATCAAACCATCAAACCAAGCTAAAATAATAACCTAAACCTAAACTAAACTGAATTTAAACCTGGCCAAAATACCCACTAGTAAATGAATCTGTTACATCTCACTTTATAAGTTATAAGTAAAATATGTATTTTATTAAAAACAATTAAGTTGATATAAACTTGAGATAATAAAGTTTTTTCATAAATTGAGTGAGATAATATCAGAAGAAAATTCTGGGTTCTAGGGATCAATTTGAGTGTTTAATTTCTGGAAATAAAGCAGAAGAATAACAATCACCTCTTCCTCCTGATTCAAAGCTTCTTCTTTTGCCTTTGATTCTTCCTCAATTAATGGTCACCTCAGCTTACAACTTCGAATTGCTGATGCCAACAGACTCGAATACCACCAGCTGCGCCAAACATCAGTCGCCTCTTCCTCTACCTCATCTCCAGACGTTTAGTCGCCTCTACCACCATTTTCAACATACCCCAAAAATCAATTGACTAAAACGAGAACATCGAAACCCTATCATAGATTCAGCTTGGGTAGAGTTTTCAATATTTAATACAGGTAAAGTACACACCAAATCCAATCCTTTTTTTTTATCACAAAGGTACGATAAGCCTTGGAGAGCATATACAAGAAGGCAAAGGAAGGAAAAGGCTGTGGAGGAGTTGGCAGCAAACTGATATTCAAGTCTTATTAGACCTGTATAGTATTGGGCCGAATTGAATTAAAAATTGTAATAAAAGTACTATAAAAGGGACTCGAGTGAGAGGGAAAGAGTTATCTAGAAAGTTTTTGAGAACTTGGGCTTGATCTCTGATTTGGAGATTCAAGAGTTACGTTGTTTGTTATCGGAATATACATTGGAGTTCTATCAAATTGGTTTGGTGAGCCAATCAGAACCGAAAAATCGCGAAGAAGAATCGAGATGCCGTCGAAGAGCTTGCAATTCGCTGGTATGGAGACGTGTTCTACATCGGTGCTGACATTGGAGTCACTCGCAAACACCATCGCTGAACAAAATCGACTCAGGCGGAGCAAGCGCAACAGATGCAGAGTTTAAATTCTCGAATGTAACAACTCGAGCACAAGTTGGATTCCAATTTTGAGGAAATGCTCGTGCTCTTGCGTAGTTGTTCAGCGAATCGAGGCGAGGAAAAAAACTCAAATCCAAACGTCCAACATAAGGTACACATTTCTCACCGGGAACCTGGCCATAGTCGTAGGTTTGAGGATAATCAAGATCGCCAAACTTTCTTAGCCTCACGTGAGAAAATGATGAAATGCGTAGAGCTTCCGATCTTTACTGGTGAAGATGCGTATGCTTGGATTGTATTGGCTGAACGTTTTTTCAGGTTGGGAGGATATAGCGAAATTGTTAAGATGGATATTTTGCCAGTGAGTTTTAAAGGTGATGTGTTGAGTTGGTTCAACAGTAAGTTACATAGACGACTGTTTTTTGAGTTGGCTACAATTCAAAGAGCGATTGCTTGCAAGGTTCAGCAAGGTTAGGATCCAAGGTCCGAGTCAACCGTTCTTTGCGGTAAAAAAAACAAGATCTGTTGCTGAGTAAATTCATCGGTTTGAGGATTTATCAACACAAGTGTCAGGACTAACGGATAGACAGATAGAGGGTATATTCATGAATGGTTTGACACCTGAAATGTGTGAAGTGGTGAACATATGTAAACCCTCTGATTTGGCTGAAATGATAGCAACAGCTTATCAGATAGAAGCAAGTTCCTTACACCGTGTGGTACAGAAGGAAATGCGGCAATGGTATAAAGGGTTCAAAACTCAGTTTATTTCTCCAACTCAGCCTTCGGTTACTTCTGCACTACCGAGTACTGAACAACATAAAGAACTTCTTCCAATCACAGTTCAGAGACCACAGCTTAGACTTTCTCCAGCACAACTTGCCGAAAAGAGAAAGCTAGGACTCTGTTTCAAGTGTAACGGGAAATGGTCTAAACAGCATCAGTGTCCTAATTCAAATCTTCGAGCGTTGACGGTTTTTAATGGGATGGAATTGGAGAAAATTGGTTTTGATACAAACCACAGTGAATAAGATGAAATTGTGTGGGAAGCTCAGTATAAAGCTCTCTCGTTATCTTCGTTTTTGGAATTGTCCTCACCAAATACAACAAAAATGAGAGGCATACTGAAGAAGAAAGCGATAGTGGTGATGCTTGATAGTGGTGCCACTCATAATTTCATAGCTCTGGAATTGGTACAACAATTGCGACTGAAATCAGAGCAAAAACAATATAATATCATCCTTGATACAGATGTTTCAGTGCAAGGTGCGGGAGTGTGCACAAACTTCCAGATGAATTTATAAGATATGACGTTTTCTGCTGATTTCATAATTCTGGAACTAGGTAATGTGGATGCAATTCTCGGGATTCAATGGCTTCAGAAACTTGGCAAGTGTGAAGTTGATTGGGAGACTCATGAGTATTCGTTTTGGTATGAAGGCAAGCGGGTTCATTTGAAAGGTGACATATCATTACAAGGAAAGCAGCCTTCCTGTAAGACCATTCAGCCTGTTGTAGAGATACCAGAGCCATTGACACGAATACTGCTTCACTATGATTCAGTCTTTCATGAACCCAAAGGATTGCCTCCGTCACGGGGTTGTGAACATGCAATTACATTACAACCGAGAGTGGGACCTATTAGCGTTAGACCATATCGCTACCCACACACTCACAAAGATATAATGGAGTAGGCAATTCAAGACATGCTGGCTACAGGGGTCATTCGACCGAGCCACAATCCATTCTCCAGTCCGGTACTGTTGGTCTGTAAGAAAGATAAATCCTGGAGATTCTGTGTGGACTATCGGGCTGTTAATAGAGCAACAATCCCTGATAAATATCCCATTCCAGTGATAGATCAACTCTTGGATGAACTTCATGGAGCAACTGTGTTCTTTAAATTGGATTTACGCTCTGGCTATCATCAGATACGCATGCGAGAACAAGATGTTGAGAAGACAGCGTTTCGCACACATGATAATCACTATGAGTTACTTGTCATGCCGTTTGGGCTAATGAATGCTCCAGCTACCTTTCAAGGCTTGATGAATTCAGTGTTTAAGGAGTTTCTGCGCAAGTTTGTTTTGGTGTTTTTGATGATATACTCATCTATAGCACATCATGACGGGAACATGAACAACATTTGGCATCTGTTTTGAAAGTGTTTTAAGAGGAGCAGTTGTTTGCAAACAGAAAAATGTACATTTGGGAAACAGCGTGTTGAGTACTTGGGACTTGTGATCTCGTCTCAGGGTGTCTCTACCGACCCTGAAAAGATTGCAGCTGTGACCAAATGGCCAACACCATGAACGGTGAAAGAATTGTGTGGGTTTTTGGGTTTAACCGGATATTATAGGCGGTTTGTACAGGCTTGGGATGTTGGCAAAGCCTTTAACAGAGTTGTTAGAAAAAGAGCAGTTTGTGTGGTTGCCAGAGGCACAGAAAGTATTTGATGCATTGAAGGCTGCTATGGTTTCTGCTCCAGTTTTGGCTCTTCCTGATTTTACTCAGATGTTCATCATTAAGTCTGACGCTTCAGGGTTTAGGTTAGGTGCGATATTGATGCAGGACCTTCATCCTATAGCCTACTTTAGTCACGCTCTGACAGCTAAGGAACAGTTGAAACCAGTTTATGAAAGAGAGCTGATGGCCATCGTTTTGTCAATTCAGAAGTGGAACCATTATTTGTTGGGTCGTCGGTTTTTGGTCAGGACTGATCAGAATAGTCTGAAATACTTGTTGGAGCAGAGAGAAGTAACTTTGGATTAACAAAGATAGCTCACCAGAATTATGGGATATAACTTTGATATTGAGTATAAACAAGGGTCTGAAAGTCGTGTGGCTGATGGACTCTCGAGGATCGTCTCTTATAATGCTGTGGAGGTTTCGTCTGCTTTGTTTGCTTTAATTGTCCCAAAGGCTTTGCAATTGCAAGACATATTTCAGGATTTGGATTCTTCTGTGGAGATTTAACAACTGATTAAGAGATGTTTATCTGGAGATGCGGTGAAGGAGGGATATATGGTTTCTAATGGGCGGTTATTTTACAAAGAACGCTTAGTTCTGCCTGAGTCCTCACGTTTTATACCTCTTATTATTGAGGAGTGCCACGACAGTCTAATGGGTGGACATTCAGGAGTTCGCAAAACCATAGCCCGTGTTCAACGTTCATTCTATTGGACTAAGATGCGAATACATATTCAAAGATATGTGGCGGCGTGTGAGATTTGCCAAACTAACAAATACTCAACCTTGTCTCCAGCCGGGTTGTTACAACCTATTGTGCCTCCATCTCAAATATGGGAAGATATCTCAATGGACTTCATTGAGGGCTTACCAATGTCAAAGGGTATCAATGTGGTCTTCGTGGAAGTGGACCGTTTGAGTAAGTACAGTCACTTCATTGGGTTGCGCCATCCCTTTAAGGCTGTAGATGTTTCTCACCGTTTCATTCAAGAAATTGTTCGCTTACATGGTTATCCTAAGTCTATTATTTCAGATCGAGATAAGATCTTTCTAAGCAGCTTTTGGCGTGAATGTTTCAGAGTGTGTGGCACAAAACTCCGGTTTAGTACTGAGATTCACCTTCAATCTGATGGTCAGACAGAGGTCCTCAATCACTGCTTAGAGACTTTTTTGCGCTGTTTCGCTTCTACACATCCTAAGCTGTGGGCAAAGTACTTACCTTGGGCAGAGCTCTGGTACAACACTTTGTACCATACATCAACTCATACTACTCCTTTTGAGATAGTGTATGGCAGTGACCCTCCAGCTTTATTGTCTTATGAGCGAGATGTCATGCTTATGGACGTTTGTTGGGGTCAAAATCCCCTCCTCGAAGATTGATGAACTTAAGGAAAATATNCAGGCGCCCAAGGCCAAAGATCTTCCAGCCGCCCATCATCTTCTCATCAAGACATGGCGGCTGGACTTATCCCGAGCATCATGTTCCAGCAGCCCACGATCATGGTCCAGCCGCCCATGGCCCCGGATCATGGTCAAGGCGCCCAAGGCCAAAGATCTTCCAGCCGCCCATCATCTTCTCATCAAGA